>CACVKI010145531.1:21811-35224 GCA_902732785.1 Trichogramma evanescens | reverse complement strand
GGATCGAACCCACGCCCTACGGCACACCTTGTATCAGCAGGCAAGAACTATACCCACTGAGCCAACGAGGCCGATGTGTGTGTGTGTGTGTGTTTGTTGGTCTGTATGTGTGTTTGTCGTCTCGGCCTTTTGGCTAAGATTTTCACTCTTGCCGCTTCGTTGAATATATTTTCAAATTGTTTGTAATATATTAGATCTTTTACGTTGCTATTATCGGAGGTACTACAAATATTACAGGTTTTACAGGTTTATCCTTAAAATAAGGATTTTTCAAAAATGTACAACTAAGTCTCACTAGATGATCGATTGCCAATGATTTGTTTAAATTTTTTCTACATCTAATTCTTCGAGCTGCAGCTCTCATTGACTGGTGTATCGCTTCTCCACGCATGCATGACACATCTTTCATTTGCCCTAGTTTTAGCATTAGTCAAGGATAATGCAATAAAACATGAAATTTGAAAGTCAAAGGACCTTCGAAAAATTCGATGTACATAGTATTTAAATATTGTACCATTAATGCTAAATCATCTGTTTCTTCTCTTGTGAAATCTCTCCTGTCCAAAAAATATATTATGTCATTTAGTGTAGTGTATATTTTATAACGATCGTCATCAATAGGAAATTTGTCACTAATTATTAGTCCAAAATATTTGCAAAAGGTGTGCATTTCTGATGCAGAAAAACCTAAGTTATTATTTCCCAATTTTGAAATATCTATGAAAGGAGGCCTATTACGCTTGTCGATAATTCCAAAGTTGTATGTCCCAATTCGGTCATTAACGTCATTTAGAGTGAAATAATTTTTCTTTACACAGTATAAAATTGATTTTGTGATCATATAACGACATACTTCCTCGTGAAGATCTTGCATAACGTCACAGGCTGCATGTTGTATGCAGTCATAATAATTTAAAATATTAAACAGGCATTCTGAATTGATCTTAGTTTCTGATACATTCTTAACAATTAGATCCGATTTATAGTTCTCCGGAGATCGTAATAAATCTTCTCTTTCCATGCAACATGTCTTCATATCTTATCTATGTATTTTACAAGTTCTGCAACAGTAATTGGCTCTAAAACACTCTACAAATCCCAAAAATTCCTGCACACACAAATTGTCACCATTTATTAGAACTAAACGTGCATAGAATTTTATATCAGCTTTTATATAAACTGGTGTCTTTTCGAGTTCTATCAATTCGTCGAGTAATGGCTGAAGGACTTTTTGATCTCCGAACAGTTTTTTATCATTACTATTGAAAAGAAGTGTCAAAAATTGGTTTTCAAGGAGAGATCGGAATTCTGGAGGCATGCTCATAAGGGAAAAGCAAACGCCTGCAGTTTTATAAGTCCCAGCATGCCCCTCAAGCGGATCAACAGTTTCAAATTCGTCGTAGAATATTTTTATTGGAATCGTAATATTTTTTGGGAATTCTAATCGATAATCTTCAATGGGCCCGATTAAGGTGTGTGCGGCCTGTAGGCTGAAATGTGATGGATGCCCTCGTTAAGGGGAGCGAAATGTTAAACTATAAATAACCCAACAAAAAATTTGCTTATGAAACAATATATTCTTTTTGCTTACATTAAGTTTAAAAAAGTAGATAAATGTTTATATTTGGTTATAAATAGTAAATAAATTAAAATTGTTTCAATTTATCATTGACAAATTTGCTGATGAAAAAGCTAGAAAAAGCTAGAAAAGTTTAAAAAATTAGAAAAATGTTATAAATAGTAAATAAATTAAAATTCTTTTTTTCTATCTTTTTCATCAACAAATTTTTCAATGATATCTGATATATTTAAGTCATTCATTATATCGTGTTCCGTACTTAAAATCGTACGGTCGATTAAGCTTTCTTCCGACATTGATGTGCTTAGTCTATCTTTTATTATCTTCATTTTTGAGAAAGAACGTTCTCTGCTGCAATTAGTAGTTAATACAAAAATAAATTCTAAAAAGAATTTCCACATTCGGAAAATTAGCTTTTAATTTTTTTTTAATTAGTAATTTATGCATGAAAAATTTCTATGCTTATTTCTTCTTCTTTTTCATCGAAATCATCTTGATATACATTGCATAATGCCTTTGCACGTTGTCTTATTTCATCTGTCACCATCTCACTTAATTTTCGTAAAAATCCAAACAAGTTATGTATTTCGGAATAAGCAGAAATTCTTTGAGATAAAGATGCGATAAACTGGTCAATAACTGGAAGGAAACAATTCACTCGAAATTCAGAAACTCGGAAGCAGTTAACTCAAGTTCTGGAGTTTTGGAACTTCCTACATCTTGTATACGGACGTTGCATACACGTTTTCGCTTATTTTGAGCCACATATTCATTATGACCACATAATTCTATTGCTTGCCGCTCTAACTCTTGATAAGAATCACGTTTTATTTTGATAGAAGTCTTCAAAGAAGAAAGCAGCGCGATCGAAGTATTTAGATCTGATTTTGGGCTTTGAATACTTTTATTGACTATATTTACTCTTTCAAGTATTTCATTCCAAGCAATCGTAGAAATAGCAGTTTCCAGTTTATCCATTTCGTTGAATAATCCACTCGTTTCACAATTTTCCCTAGCCATATCTGATAGTTTAGATTTGATTGGTTTATAGCCACGAATTAAAGCTTTAGTTGCATCTGCCCGAGATGAAAAACGAGTCATGCTTACCCTCTTTGGAACGAGCAGTGGCTTTTCGTTTTCTTTTAATGGTACTTGTTTGAAGCAATCAACAAGTATCGCATAACGGTCGGTTGAAATTGTAAAAAAAACGTAGACTCCTTCTAAAAAGTTGAAAAATAATTTAGCTTCGAAACAACTATTCATGGCATCAGTTCCGACTAAATTGAGGGAATGTCCCATACAAGGAACCGAGAATGCAAGTGGATTTTCTTCTTTAACTAGAGCCTGAAGACTTTCACTTCTGCCGCTCATCGCAGATGCGTTATCATGCGATTGAGCTCGAGAATCTTTTAATTTAAGACAATTTTTGTCTAAAAAATTTTTTAAACCATCAAACATATCTTGGGCTTTGTGACCTTGATTGGGCATAAATGTCACAAATCGTTCAACTGGATCTCCATTTTCTTCAATATAACGTAATATTAAAACTGTGTGATGTGGGCAACGGCTCGGTAGCTCAGATGGCAGAGCACTCGCCGGCTAAAGGCGAGGTGTCGTCGGTTCAAGTCCGGCCTGAGCCCATATTTTTCGTTCGGTGTACAATAAATTAAAGTAAATAAACTAATTAATATTACGATTGAATTTGAAATCATCGTTTAGATGCTCCAATTCAATTAAGTAGTATAGCGTCTCTTAGTAGCGTTTTTCGCGAGTCTTTCCAAGTGAACACGTAGATGTGTTCCTAGCAATCGCGGTCAAATAAAAAATGATCCTACATACAGGCTTGGCCTGCGTAGGTATCAATTTAGGTATAGCGTCCACAACCGAATTGATCTTCGTGAATTAATTAATATTAAAACTAATTGGTCAATGCGACCTTCGTCCCGTGTCGAATCCAATGTAAATGCGTAGTATTGTGATACTTTTACACGACGGATTATTTCATCAAAAACTTCTTGAGCTATAAGCCTTCGTAGTTCGTTGCAAATTGTAGATGAGAGATAATTCACGTGGCCACGCCCCTTATTAGCATGAGTTTTAATATGAATATCCAAAAAATCATCATACTTAGAGAGTAATTCAAGTATTCCTAGGAACTTTCCGTTATGCGGCGAACCGATGATTTCATTCTCTCCCCAAAAAGGTAAACTGCGCTCACTTATAAAACATATTACTGATGCTATCCTTATTAATACATCTCTCCAGTACAGTTTATTTTTTTCTATCTGCTGTGTTATTTTAAGATCGATGCGGCCTTGTTCTCCTGACCGAGACTCAAACACAATTGAAGCTTGTAGGTGAGCAGAAGAAGTTTCATGTGAAAATAGACGAGAGTCTGCATTTTTCCAGTCGCAAAAGCCATATTGGGAAAATTGTGTTTTACTAGCACTGAATAATTTGCAAATAAAAGAATATATTCTTCCATTGCTTGGCGAAAAACACAACCAATCACGTTTGATTACTTGTCCAGTTTTATGTGTCCTCTCAAACATACTCTCTTGGCAGGTTCGTAAAAATGTGGAATCTGGTTGTTTGAAAGACTTTTCTTTTAAAAAGCTTAGGATCGAAATTTTGCAGATTACTACTCCCTAATTTTACCCAGTAAGTAATGTGATTCTTTAACTTTCTTACATCTATTGGCCACGAACCAATATCGCATTCTGTAAAAATTTCATTCAAGTTTTTTTCAACCTTTTCAGTTGTATCCATAACTTCACCAACAGCTTGACCATCGATTTCAGAATTCTAAAAAAAATATGTTTCGTTACAAATTCTAAAAACCTTCAAGAGAAATCATTGTGACATCTGATCTATGATATCGAGGAGCGCGTTTCGTGCTCCATCTAGCAAGAGTGGCTGACGCGTACGAAGCACTATAGCAATTCTCATGTATACACCCCACTCAATCTTATACATATTTAAAAAAATTCTTATCTATATAATTTTGGCCTTTGCACAATAAGAGCATGCAGGCTAGAAAAAACAAAAAAATTGAATTTTGCTTACATCATTTTTTTCTTCATTATTTTGATTCAAAGAAATATTAGATAGATCCTCTTCAATATCACTCTGAAATATTATTTAAGGCTGTGTCATAATATTTTGTTTAAAATACTTTTACAATAGCGACAATATTTTTACTACACATACATTATGTATTATTGCTCTTTCAGCTTCTACGGTATCGGAAGAACCAGAAGATTCCACCGTAATGTAGTTTGTCATTCGTGGCGTTTTATCCAGAATTTTCGTAATTGCCAATTCTTTTACTTTAGCTTTGCGATGTCCTTCTGAACCTGACGTTGCACTCGGCCTTTGTGTCGATCAACAAGAATTTTATGGCGATCGTTGTTTTTGCTCATTTTTTTACCAAATTTTTATATCTTAATGGTATAAATACATGAGTATACCATATTACACTAAATAATGTAAAAAAACAATACATATATTTAAAATAATACTCACATTAAAAGGTTATAATTAAAAGGTGAGATATTTATTCGTACTCCTCGAGCCAATACTTTTAATTCATTTAAAAACAACACTTTCTGAAAGTCAGTAATACAATTTTCTTATACGGAAGAATTGTTCAGTTACTTCAGGCAACTTATTATTTCCCACTTTTGAGTTCAGATTGATAAAAAAGATATTTAGAGTCGGTTAAGTAACGTACATACAGACTATGAAAATTCTTATGCTAAATAAATAGGTTTGAGGTTAGTTGAGCAACGTATCGACTGCTGTGTAGCGGTATATCTTGGGCGGATAAAACAGAACGATTGAACAGACGACATACGATGATATGGCAATACAAAATCTAAGCTTGTAAATCTATAAAATTCTGAAAAAAGTGAGTTTCTAAACTCTCTTCTTATATCGTTATAAATAAATATAAGTAAACTTAAATCGAAAAACTTCTAAACATACGTGAAGTAACAAGTAGCATCACAAAGTTGATTTACACAGCCACATTGGGTTGTATAAGATTTGGAAACTTTGTAGTTTGAGTTTTATTCATTCATTAAACTAAACTCGATTCATCATGATGACTTGAGTTTAGGCCCTTGCGAATTAAAGTTTTATTTAATAATTACAAAGCACACGAATAAATTTGCATTCCCCAGGATTGGGTGGGTTACATCACTTATTATTATTATTATTTTTTTATATTGGTGTGGTGGATGCCCCTAGGCTGCCGCCTACTCCACCTAGTGCCTAGATCGGGCCCTGATCTTCATACAGATAAGCTTGAAGAAAATAATGAATGCTCTTACTGTTACTTTTTATTGTTGTGTCCATGAAATCAAGCATCTCATCATAAAATCCACTTAGTTGAAATAATTTTTCAACCGTGCTTATTATCGATACGTGCTCTCCAGTTACGTTTTCTTCGATAATATTAAGTTAAATTTCTGTCATTTTGGAAACATCAGTCACATCAATAACATAACTTTCAGGACTCACGTAAAAATCCATTGCTTTAATATCTTCCATTCTTTAGTACACCGTAGCAAAATCATCGAGAGAGTCTGTAAACGTGGAAAAATGTCATCGAATACGTTATAAGTGGCGGCGTGTGCTATTGTTTTGCACGAAATGATCTTTCAGCAAAATTTTTAGAGGTGATAATAATGCTTCATTGAATTTAATCGTAAAGTTTATAATTCTTATAGTGTCTGCGCGTGTTATTTAAAGTTCATGCAAATCGACAATGATAGCTCTTGCAGAAGTTTTCAAGTCATCTCTTATTTTTGTTCTTTCTTCATAAAATTTTTTTTTCAATTTTACATCACTTAGCACTTAGTCACACTTAGCAATTTTTGAGGTAAGTTTTTTTATGCCGTGTTGACCGGACAAATGGGTTTGCACCCTGTTAAAAATGATCGGCTGGATTTTGGCTGGAAATCCATCCCGAAATCGAACTGTAATCGAGCTGGAATTGAGCTGGAATCGATTGGATTATGGCTCGATTTACTGTATTATCAGGTTGGATTTTCAGGCAGAATTTTCGGGCTAGATTTTCTAGAAAAATTTTGAGTTAAAAACCATTTGGTTTGTTGCACTAGGTATAAATATAGCCTCGGTGACGACTTTCTCCGAGAAAGTCAAGACGTTTTCGCTACTTTGTCCACCCAGGTGGCCACTCGGTGCACCAGGTATGAATATCGACCCGACGACGACTTTCTCCGAGAAAGTCGAGGTTTTGATTCATTCTTAAATTTCATCTTAATAGATTTAAAATTCCGAATATACAATTTGAAAATGGAAAATCTCATTTTTTACCATTACGACAAGAACTTACAACTTCTTGTTGATACATAAAAAGATCTCATCGTAAGAGTCTGAAATTTCATAAACTTGTGTTGAGTGGTTTGTTAGGATTCATACTAACATTTCATCATTATGGATTGAAAATTCTAGATTTTTTATAAATTATGATGAAATTTAATTATGAATCAAAAACCTCGACTTCCTCGGAGAAATTCGTCACCAGGACTGTATTCATACCTGCACACCGAGTAGGCAACCCAGGTGGACAAAGTATCGAAAACATCTTTACTTTCTTGGAGAAAGTCGTCTTCGGGGTTGCATTTATACCTAGTGCACCGAATAGGCCACTCGGGTGTACAAAGTAGCGAACATCTCGACTTTCTCGGAGATAGTCGTCGCCGAGGATATATTTATACCTAGTGCACCGGATTATTAAATATTACAGGCTTACTGAAAAATTATGATATTTTTCTTGATAAAACCCTGATGCTTATTTTTCGAATTACGGTTATCTGGTTTGGAAAAAAAGTACTGCAATCGATATTAAAGATGCAGCTCTAAAATTTATCCTGAAAATCTAGTTGGAAAATCTAGCCCGAAAATCCAACGGTAATTCAGCTGCACGATCTAGTCTTCAAAACCAAGTGGTTTTTAACTGAAAATTTTTCTAGAAAATCTAGCCCGAAAATCCTGCCTGAAAATCCAACCTGATAATATAGTCGAAAAATTATTCCTGAAAATCGAGCCATAATCCAATCGATTCGAGCTCGATTCCAGCTCGATTTCGGGCTGGATTTCCAGTCAAAATCCAGCCAATCATTTTTAACAGGGTATTAAATTCAAAACACATAAAACTTCATATCTAATGGAATTGTATGGCTTGCAGCTCGAGCTCATGATAAGTCATATTGGGAATGTCCCCTGTATGGTGGATGAAGCTATTAAGAAAACTTAATTCTCGCAATAGGTCCCTTTTTTTGTCGGACAGCGATCTGAAAGATCGGCGTCTCGATCCGAAGTCCCGCTGTAGGGTCACATATTGGTTTCTTAGCTTCGTCCATTTTAACTTGGCATCGTTGGCTGAAACACAAAGAAAAATTATTTTTATAAATTTAAAAAAAAATGAGACTAGATTTATGAAGAGAGATACAAACATATGTCTCAGAACGCGTATAAACGAATAATCGTCGCGAAGCTGAGGTCGATTAGCACTTGCTTTGGGGCTTTCTTTTTTCCCGGTATAGGCCAGTATACGATTTTACATACCCCGTGACCCAAAAATAGCAATATCCCGTTTAGCGCAGCGGCTGGGAAATGCTACTTTCGGGCCGCTGTTATGCATACTATAAAAAAGAAACGAAAAACTCACCATTCATGTTAATACCCCGGCGTCTGTTCATAAAGTTCGCTATGGCGGCAACGCACTGTAGCGATGCTATTGATTCCGATAATGCTTGTGGCTATAGCAATATAGTATTATTTTGCTCTGGGCTTCTCTAATGAAGACTACTGTATCGCGATTCATTTTTATTAAAAATTTTTGTTAGCTAGCTCTTATCTATTCCACTGATCACACACGAATGAGTTACCGACCGGCTACTTGGATGCGAATGCCACACTAACGCTCGAATCGCGCGTTCTAAAATGCGATCTCGGTGTGACGCGGTTCTACAGTGCTACGTATTGTTTTACTGTTGTACCGCGTAAACCACTAGCTGCAGTTGATGCTTTCGCCTTACACTTACAGAGATGTATGCGCATCTATATAAAGTCTTCGTCCGCAATTGTTTTTAACAAGCCATCTACACCGTATTCGTTTATTGTCAGTGGAACTCGTAAGACGTGCCAGCTCTCATTTTTAGATTAAAAAATGGCTCGCTAAAAAATGGCTCGCTATTTCACGGTCAAAGGTGGTAAATTGGAATTAATGCGTTTTCTGTGGGAGAATCGTTATATCAATGAAGAAATCGCAGCCGTACTTAATAGTTCAGAGAAGACAGCGAAAAGATGGGGGATAAAGTTTGACCGAGAAGTTGAAGACGGCATTAAAGCAGTAGATCGTCGGGTGTTTAATCGACGTCCCTATCGTTTGAATAATGAAGCTTTGCAAATGGTGGTCAACGAGATAATAGCTAATCTATTTCAACCAGTCTATCGCCTTCCTCGTAATCTTAATATCAATGTGCACGAATCAACACTACGAAAAAGCTTAAATAAAAGGGTAAACATCAAGTGCTGCAAGCCGTGTAACAAGACAGAAATTGGTTTGAACCACTAGGTGAAGAGATTACATTAGGCCATGCGGTATCGAGATTGGACCACAGAACAATGGCGGAAAGTTATTTTCGCAGACGAGAAGGTGTTTTCTACCAGTACATACGGTAAGATTCGTTTGTTTTTTTTTTTTTTATTGTAACCTTGATAACTTTAACAGTATTATTTTAAATATTATCATGTATATGACGTATTCCACGGTCAACCGGACAGTGCACTCGCGCGGGGCATATTTTAAGGAATCGCTAATTTTCAAGCTCGCCGTGTCCGGTGCATACGGGTCTGAAAAAATATTGCGCATATGCATTTCGATAGATTTTTGTCTGGTTTTGGTTCTAGAACACTTAAAATGTTTTTAAAACAATCCGGCCGCTGATGACACGGACTCAGATTTTTTTGTATTTTGCGGCTTAGGAAAGTTATCTACGATTTACAACTTTTTCTTTTATTTATTTCAGGGAAACGTTATGTTTGGAGACTTCCACGTGTTAAGTATGATAAAAGATATGTCGTTCAAATGCGCGAAAGTGTCAGAAGAATGTTATAACACAAAAGCAGCAGTGTTATAAGTGCACTAATTGAACTCCTACTTTAATCACTGGATCATCGAGGGAGTATGAATAACCTCGGTATTTGAGTGCGCCTTTGCCACGCGCGAGGTAGAGCATACGCATAGTGCTGATAAGAGGTGGCCTTTGCCCACGCTTAGACTGGACCAGGTAAAACGACATCGATGACACACTGCTATGTGCTGATATGTTTGCGAAGATCGGAGATTTCTGGGAACAAGTGGACGGAAGACCGGAGGTGGCAGCGTACAAGACATCGCATCGGTACATTTGCACCTATTTACGCTGATAAGGACCCGAGGATGTTACGCATTTAGCCCACGCGGACATCACGCGTTTACCTCATTCCACGCAATTCGTAAAACGAAGAACAGACCCCCATTGTCCGAGCAATGCGACTTCTGCGAACGCTATAGCCCATGATGATAGCACACACTGGGCCTGTAGCCCACGGATGATCGAACGCATATTACGCTATTTTCTCAGATGTACATCGAGGTCCACAAGCTACTACAATTCGAAGAAATTGCAATCAGTTACAGGTATTTCCAATCACTGGCCCACGCATCGTACGAGGGTCACTCTACTAAGGCACCAGCGGTAAGGATTCGATATATAAACCGGCCAAAAATTAGACGAGATAGGGAGACCGATTTTGAACTTTGAGTACGACACAGCTACGTCTTTTTTTGTAGAGAGTAGTCGCGGACGAGGACAAATAAAATCCAGTATGAGACTGCTATGTATGTGGCTGTATAAGCCGTGAGTATGTGTATAGGAGCGTAAGGAAGGACACAGTGTATAAGTGTACAACATTATCTTTATTATCTCGTGCGTCTTGGACCACGCTCCGAGTCAATCTGACTCTTACAGGCTGTTGCGACTACGCGCTGGCTCACTCGCATACTCATCCATACGTCACACACACACACACCTTGCGGTTCGCTGCGCACTCGCATAATGCGCGTACAATACAATTCTCCGCGTGTTTTAATGTTGTCTCTGCGCGATTCGCTCCGACCTCCGTGGCTTTACAATCTGTCTCTCATGCCGCTTTGCTGTGGTGCCGGACGGGGTTGTGACGCGGTAAGTTGAGGGCGACAGTACTTTTGATATTTCAGCTTCGATGCGCTTCCCGCCTGTCTTCCCGAAATTGTCTACCAGGACATGATCTCCTGGGTTCAAGTTAACCTTCCTCGAATGAGATGCGGCCCGTATTTGTGCACCTTGTTTCTCCTCGACCTTCGCGCGCAAGTTTAGTCGGAGCCGGTCGAAACGGTTTCTAATCTCACGACCGTACAATAGATACGCTGGCCATTTACCCGTTGTGCTGTGCGGTGCACTGCGGTAGTCAAATAGAAATTGATTGACCGCTGTAGTCACCTTTTTCCCCCCTTTGGTTATTTTTTCGACTTTGTCCTTAAAGGTTCCGACGAAGTTTTCTGCAGCTCCGTTCGTCCTCCTCCTGACCACACCGGTGGCAACACGACCTGCGGTCTGGACCCTGGCACCGAGCTGCCATGTGCCCCGGTTCCCAACACCGGTAGCATCGGCGAACCTCGTTCCTTTCGCGGATGCGGCAGTTAACCCATCCCACCCGGATGCGCCCCAGCTTAATGGCTTTAGCAGCCAGCTTGTCCGGCAGGGTGACGATGTCAGTCTGGGTCCCCGCGAAGGCTTTTCGCAGAGATCTGGCCGCGTCTAGACCCAGCTCGGGGGCACCATCCAGGTGGGTTTGGAGGGCCCCGCAAATCTTCTCCCTCATTGTGACCTTGTCGAGATCTTTAATCTCTATCGCAGTCACTGGAGTACGAGCAGTTGCTGAACCCAGCTCTCCAATAGCGCTGTCCAGCTTCCGTCCAAGCTCGTCAGGGCTTGTGCAAGCCCTGTCAAGTTGCAGCAGCAGTTCTCCGCCAGCACTGCGTCAGACCTTGTTGACGCTACTGACCGAGACCTGCAGCGTCGGCTCCGATCTCAAGAGCTTCAGGATCTCCGCGTAGGATTTTGGGTCTTTCGCCTTGACCACCACTACTACAGTGCGAGAGCGTCCAGCCGGCTTAACCTTAGCCTTCGAATCGGGGGCCTTGGCCTTTGCAGGGGTCTCTTTTTTACCCCGCCTCTTCCGCTGGACCTGCTGCCAGTCAGTAGTGCCACTATTTTCCGACTTAGGGTCCTTTGCAGCATCTTTCCCCCGCCTCTCTTGCTCCTCTTGGCAGATGGTGGGGGGATATTGCTGCTCTTCCACGTTGTCGTCTGGGCCGTCTAGGGTGTCTTCTTTATCCTGGGTCTGGGTGATGTTTGCACCTCCTTTTCCACTGTGTTCTGGCGGGAGAGATGTTCCAACCCATTCAGTGCCGTGCAGCAACTCTGGAGGATAAGAAGCGCTTTCGTCAGTCCGTTCTTTATAGGTTTGTGGACGTTATTCCTCGGCATCGCGTAATCCATCATGTTGTTTATATTATTACCGAGCCGCTTGAGGTGTTTCGCAAGGCTTAGCTTCCTTGCGGACCTCTTGGATTCAACCTCAGATTGGGCTTCCGACCCCGCTACTGATGGGGTTGCCGACCTCGCAGCTGATGGGGTTCCCGACCCCGGTGCTGGGGGGTTCCCATCTCCGATAACTTTAATCGCGTGAGCTCTTTTTTATTTTTTTATTTGTGAATAAGTATATACTTCGATATATATGTGTTCATCCAAGTATGCGCCCCGACTCACAGGGTCTCTCCGTCTATGGAAGCAGCTGGCATGGCTCCAAAACATGACTGAAAGTGGTACCAGACTGGGGACAGCATACTTGGATATAGCACGTCCCACTGCACTAGCTCACCTCTGCTCTCTCGAGCGTCCCCCCAAACCAACTAAGGGTGGTCCGCTCTCTGGAGAGTTTCTGGCGGGCATCATGCAGTAGAACGGACTTGCCGGGGGAGCTGATTGACCGGTACTGGCTAGGTATCGGCCGCCCCTCTTGCCGACAGCGGGAGCTAAAGGTGGTTCGGGTCACGTCAGCACGCAGCATCGGTATCGCCTTGCCACCCAGGATCTCCTTTTGTCAGCACACGGGTCGCACCGCACCGCAGACACGGCGGTAGTTGTAACCCTAACACCGGGACCCTTACAAGGGGCTAACATCCGGGTCAGATATACCTTGGTTTTTTAACGAGGTTGTTTCTCCTCCCCCTCTTCCTTCTCTGTCTCTTGGGTGACCGAGCTCCGGGCTTTGGACCGGCGTAGCGGAGTTATGTTTTTTTTGTCACTCCACCCCATTCGAACACTCACTGGTAACCGCCGCTAGGCATTTTTTTGGTAAGGCCGGGGTTAGTTGAGCATTTCTGCTACTTCTATGTTAGTCGTTGTTTTCCATACATCCCCCATCCGTCGCATAGTGATATGCGGCGATTAGGGGTTAAGGGACTCATCTTTTTTGTACTTGGTGAACCTCTGATCCTGCGCGATGCCATCTCTCGATTGTCGTATCCCCTTTTTCAGAGCCGTCTACTGCGTGGTCACACATTGCTGGCGTCTCCTCCTGAGTTGGACATCTTCTTTAGAACTCGATGTCTAGTGACATCTTGTGAGTGTGGTTCTCGCTTCTGCCGCCGATGGCAAGTGCCCAATTTGCTCTGTCAGCTACATCTTGTGAGTGTGGTTCTCGCTTCCGGC
>CACVKI010145531.1:0-21761 GCA_902732785.1 Trichogramma evanescens | reverse complement strand
GACCCCCATTGTCCGAGCAATGCGACTTCTGCGAACGCTATAGCCCATGATGATAGCACACACTGGGCCTGTAGCCCACGGATGATCGAACGCATGTTACGCTATTTGCTCAAATGTATATCGAGGTCCGCAAGCTGCTACAATTCGAAGAAATTGCAATTAGTTACAGGTATTTCCAATCACTGGCCGTCGCACCGTACGAGGGTCACTCTACAAAGGCACCAGCGATAAGGATTCGATATATAAACCGGCCAAAAATTAGACGAGACGAGGAGACCGAATTTGAACTTTGAGTACGACAGAGCTACGTCTTTTTTGTAGAGAGTAGTCGCGGACGAGGACGAATAAAATCCAGTATGAGACTTTACGCACGGCGGAGCTACGACGGTTTAGTAGAGTCAGTGTACAATAACAAGTTAAAAGTGCAGTAAGTCAACGATCATCCAAATTTATCGTCGCCGAGACTTCCACCACAACAGTACAGCCGTCAACGCAATAGCAACAGCCAGCCGTCAACGCAGCATCAGCGCCAGCCAACCCAGTAGCAGCAGCAGCATCGTCGATTAATTGTAAGATTATCAATAAATAAGTTGCGTGTGTAATTTAAAAATGTGTTATCTTCATTTCTCTCCTTCACCCTGCTCTCTTGCACTCGTGCTCGCCTGACAAGCGAAGACGCATACAAGGATAATAGCGATAAATAGAATCAAAAATAATAATAAATGTTGGGCCGAAAAAGGGCCATAACACATTCCACGATCAAGGGGATGAAAATAGACTCCGCATAGTGTACACCAGCGAACATAGATACTCGGACCTCGAAAATTTACAATCGATTAGTCGCTTCCTTCACCTTTATTAAACAACAGCGCGTGACTACAGTTTCACGACGTGCATTGCACAGTGAAGGAAGCGACTAATCGATTTCAAATTTTCGAGGTCCGAGTATCTAAGTTCGCCGGTGTACACTAGACCCAATCTAAGTCTGTCCGGTCCACAGAGTAGTGGAACGTGTATAAGCATAGGAACTCCGGCGTTCCAGCGGACAGAATTAGATTGGGTCTAGTGTAGACCCGCCCTTAGAAGTGAAGATATAGTCATGGGAAGGTGGAAAATGAAGTTATGTTTGACTTTTTTACTGTGATGTACGTTACTAGGCTGTACGTTGCAAAATTTTGCAGCTATTGAAACGCACGAGAAACCAATTTTTTGTCTTTAAAAGACATTTTTAAAAATATAACTTTTTATGGTGTTTTTACAAATTTTTTACTCAAGCTAATACAAAACATGTAACCTTTTGGGTCGCACTCCAAACTGCATGGACATTCACATTCGATATGTGAATCAATATTCCATTTTTGAATTAATAAATATAAATATATGAAAAAGTATGAGAATTAATAATATTTTTAATACAGAACTCTGAAAAACACAATTCTTTGCACCACGAGAACGAGCGAGATCTAAATGACGTGTGTGAATCCTTAGTCCGAAAAATTTCCCAACGGTCACCTCGCGGTTTCTTTCTTCTTTTATGATACTAACGTTCTATTGCTATTACAATAGCGGCATCACAATTTTTTTTCGATACGCCCTAACGTTCATATTGTCTGCTCGATTTTTTTTTTTTATTTACAATATTTAATATTTTCGCGTTGTACTTTTTGAAATTTGCTCATCTGCCTCATTTTCCCCCGGACCCGCCACTGTAGTCACCTCGGTATCTTTTAGTTTTCATATACGTATAAGCGCCAGTCGGCGAGCTTAACTACTACACACTATCTACGGGCGTCTTACAATGCTCTTCTTGATGACTCTACTTCTCGCGTCCCATGATGTGCTATTAGTACTACTCGGGAATAAGCATATTCAATTATGCACTTTCTATATAATTACGATTGATTTTCACAGCTGAATAATATGACTCTTATCCCAAAGATACAACACACACGCATATACACACGTATATTGTAATCTTCTATATATATTATTATATATATTCGCGAGCTGCAATTAAATTGCATTGCTCAAAAGAGTTGCTCAGGCTTATTACGTCCTTACATTATAATATCTTCCTACTCGCGCGCGCGCACACACACATATGCACACCAAGACACATCGATTAAAATAGAGATACACACTCGGATGATATAAACATGCACACCAACAGCGTGACCTCTCGTGCGAATAGATGTATATAATATATAAAAGAAAATTTTAATTAATCTCACCTCGGCTCGCGCCCGCTAAAGCTCTCTATGTACGTATACGTACAGACATATTATTCAGTTGCACGACCGCGTGTGTACCGTCGCTTCAGCTCCAGCAGCAGCAGCGGAGAAAGCGATGTGCATTCTCGGCTCGCTATCGCATTATATCGGGAGAGATACATAGAAAGCCTCGCGCCTCTAAGAGTCTATGAATAATAAGTCGACGTCCGTCTCTCTACTCGGTGCACGTATATATCGTATATACGCTTATTACTATTCTCATCGCGCGCTGAATGAGCCGAAGGTTTTTCTGCGCCTATAATCTAGGCTATTATAACGCCAAACGAACAGCGATGTGTGTTTACGTGTATGTGTGTGCGTGACACGTTGTTTATTACATATATAGCAGAGACTCGTTCAGGCGCGAGGTCGCGGACTGCACACATGTGTGCCGCAATGCAACATAGTAGTCGTATATATATAAGCGCGTCCGCACATTTAAGGAGAAGTCTTTAGCTACATGGTACAATATGCACACACGTAGCGTGTGGTGTGCCGGTGGTGCGCAGAGCATCAAGGGCATGGCACGTTGATGTGGAGCAACGTAGATGTGTATATAATACACATAGAATTGTAAATGTTCAATTGAAAGGAATTCTAATACGTATAAAAGGCAGCTTTCGAAACGAGCGGCGTACCGCGAGTGGTATATAATATGCAATGCACGCGGATATGTCTGTAGTCCTTCGAGCTAACCCTGTATACACATTAGATATATCGTGTATTTAGACGCGTTGATTCAACGAATGGATATTAATTTTTTATGAACTTTTGTATATTGCAGCGGAATCGGAATACCCAATCAATATTCTCTGTGATGCCGATCCCATTGAATTCGAGGTGCAAGTTCGAATATATCGCGTAAATTATATACAGTGGAAGACACGTAAATCGAAGTTCCATGTTTTTCTGCTCAAAATTACACTTATCATTGCTACTTATTTCTAAAACATTGCTATTTCTCTTGGGATTTTCGAGAATTCGAACACGCGCCGTCTAGCAATAACTTAGGTACCAGCACGAAGTTTAATCGACTTTCAAGAGAAGACTTACCTAACAAAATGTATGCAGCATATTCTCAGGCCTCTAATTTATATTTATCAAAAATTCAAAATTTGTTCGATTTCTTAGTTCGAAAAAAAAGTTATTTTGAAGGAAAATATCTCAAAAATTTCGAAAACATTTTGAAAAATTCCGATTTGAGAAAAATCCGAGCGGCAATACCTTCAGACTGTGCGAATTTTGTTCTAAATGAGACTTGGGTGGAACCGATCGTTCACTTCGAGTCGTATGAGTTCAATTTATGTGATTTACACAATTTATCGGACGACATTTCAGTGAGACAACAAAAAAAACAATGGTTATTAGAGTATCTTGAAATTCGAGGATTTTTTTCCCTATCAATATGCGATTAGCGTGTTAATGAACCATGAATCACCGAGCGAAGCAATTCATCGACGCGATGCACAGCTTTCGTATAAGATGTTCGACGGTAGTCGCTCATATAACACTCCATCACTCTCGCTGAGCCCAAGATACATAGCTTTGCACGTCTGGCGGCATGCGTTGCAGGCGCAAGCCGAGAGTTTGTTATTCTCGTTACAGTTCGCTTCCACTTTCTCGACGATGCTTTATTACAAATTTGACACGACTTCGCGCGTCGGTCGTTGCAAAAATCAAATTCCAGACTGCAGTTTTTTGACATTTTGTGACACCAACGAGACCTAAAGCCCCGCTTGAGACAAGGCGGTATTACGCGCGTATCCAAAAAGAAATATATTTATTACATGTAGCAAAGCGTATCAAACTCGAGTCGTTGGGCTGTATATTGCAAAACGTCGAGTTGCTTTTGCGGCCGCTCGCGAGCGCGTGATAGCAGATAAATCTTTTCTCTCTCTCTCTCTATTTCTCGTTCGATGCCGGCCTGTTCCTCGTGCCATATATATCGGAATCATCGGAAACCGATTAATCTTGTTTCTCGATTTTTCATATGCATTTACAGCTCACGCGAGGCATCGTTAGATGAATCCTTATCTGCATTAGCAAATCGTTTACGGAATGATTTACAAGATAGATCCTCGTCGTTGGCTTCAAAACCAGGCCTCTTTCCGTATACGTCGAGATCGCTCTTGCTCGAGTTTTCTTTGCAAAATCGCTGTTAATCTCATCTCGCGCTTCGACCTCTTTTTTTTCTCTCCCCCCTTTTTTTCTTTAGCTTTTTCTCTCTAATCGCGAACACTTGTACTTCTCGATAAAAAGTGAAAAGTCAATCTATTGAAAAGGGGGCTGTACATCGACATGTTTCCCCTCCCCGGAAATCCCAGTCTCAACGATCGCGTCACGTTTTTCGCGCGCATCTCGCTCCCCAGCGCTATTGTATCCGAGCGCCTGCGCTATATATTTAATGCAATATAAAGACACAAGCCATGCCGATGGGTATATGCATGTATAGAAAGCGCAACGATAATATGCCGTGCATAAAAAGACTTAGGCCAAGTAACAGTACTGTAACCGACATCGGGACGCGATTACTTCTCACCCGCGCTTGAAAATACAAATACACATAGATAGGATGTGCATCGAGAAAGCGCGAGTGGAGGCGAAGAAAGATGCTGGGCGTGAGAGAGTCTATAAAACTCGCGAACTACTGGTATAAATATGCCCAACATTGATCAAGGCTTGATGGCCAAAAATTACCATTTGAAATTCGTTACGATTGATTGGCTTATTTTTGGCGATTTTTCTGTTGCAGTTATGTCACAAATATTAAGTGCACTTTAAATAACTCGAAAATGACTATTTAACTGTTTAAAAAAATTTAAAGCAATTTTCAAATAACATCACTTAAAGCCTTCCCCGTTAGATGGCAAGTATCATTATATCTGTAAATCTGCAAGTGACAAAGTGAAAATAATTGTATATAAGTAGTGTAGGTTTAGGTTTAAACTTGTACTCTTATTTCAAGTACATTTACAAGGCTAAAAAAAATTCATTTTAGTATCCACGTAAACTTAATTAATCTTGAAAATGGTACCAGTTTCAATGTTATCATTAATTACATCCATATTTTCATTCTCGCATTATTCAATCATTATCACACACATACACCCGTTAATCAGTGGATAATTATCATCCTGATATATTCACAGCAAATCGATTCGGATTTTTTCTTTCCGAATCACTTTGGAGTCAATAATAAAATCTCAATATTCTATTAATTATTCTTTGCTCCGATGCGTAAACGCGTTTATACACACATAACTCACTTAAATAACCAATCAACATTTTATAAGCTCATCGAGAAAGAGAAGAGAGAGAGAGAGAGAGAGAGAGAGAGAGGGGGGGGTTAATTCAAGAAAAAAGATTCTCGCTATAAATAAGTAGACCAAAATATGGTGGCACATACCTCGTTCGTCGGTCTTTTTCTCATTTTCTTCGAGAAAAATTAGTACATCGAGCTCGAGCAAAGCACGCGATTATATGCGTATACGCACACGCGCACGATAATACGCGCGTACAGCATAAAATCCTGCGCGAAATTTTTCACGCCCAACTGCGCTGCACGCGAGCAGCGACGATAATGAAAGAAGATCCATAAATCATGCGGATGTATAAGCTTTGCGGAATTTTCAATACACAACCGATGCGATTTATATATAAACCCACTCGAACGTACGAATACGCACAGACACACACACACGCGCGCGCATAATCGCTCGTATATACATAATATATAGCCATTAATGCGTAAATAGAATATCGTCGTTGCAGATCGCATCCTATACTATATACGCTGCTGCGGGAGAGTGCACGAGGCTGGATAAAACGATTTACAAATAATAATTAGGCGGGCTGCGTTGACTCGCGGTGATGAATATGTATGTGTATACGCAGGGCCGAGAGCACTCAACAAATTAAATGATCACGTCGGTAGCCGAGCAGATAACGGCCGACGAGTTCGTACATTATGTGCTCCGCTTCTTGCTCCGTTGCTATACATCGCTATATACGCTGGATCCTTTAATGTGTCCCTATGGTTCGAGTGACTCGCCAACAACGACATGTCGCGATGCCATACACGATCGTGCCATTATTACGATTTTCTATAGACTTATACGATTCTATGCGACGAAGATCGTCTCGAAGACGGGAGAAAAAATTATTTCATTCGAGTCGATTAGTTATTCGCTCTCGAGTCTCGTTTTGTGGCCATATAATACTTGTAAACGTTTAAGCGAAGGTCGCCGCGTTTGATGCAACTCTCGCGGTGGTGTGCGTCGCATAAATACAACAACAACAGCAGCACAGCAGCAACAGCACAACGTTTACCGCAGCGCAGATGAATAGAATTGCAAACGACTCGATGTGTATTATATATGTTGAACAGAAAGAGGACTCGGTTCAAAGTTCCGCTGCGTTGACTGCGGCGCGTAATTACGCGGAGCGAATTTTCCGTCGATTTAGCTTTCATCGATTTGTTTATACAGCTAATACGAGCCGATAACGATTTATCGAGAATGAAAAAAAAAAAACGAAAGTGAGATTCGACGCGGTGGACTTCTCTGTACGCGGCTAACACTCGTTACGGAGCAGCCGATGGTTGGAAAAGCCGCGAGGTGAGCATTTCCTAAAGCTGCTGCTGTGTCAAAAAAAAAGCAACAACAACAACAACAACTGCGTTTTTCTCACATCGTATAATGCTCGTCTTATATGCATGCATGTGTGCGTCTGCATTAAAATAAAACGCTTGCTCGCGTGGCTACACGCTTCATTTACGGAACGGCAGCCGAGAAAAAAATGTAAATAATGCACCCGTAAGAATGTGTACTCTCTGCGCGAGAGCATTATAATTTATAGCTCATACCTGGATTTCTCTATTTACATTTTCTCTCGCTCCTCTGTGGGTGTGCTTCGGAGATCGTATTATGTACGTATATGCATGTGGCATCTTGTATATATACACTAGTGCACGCGCGTTGGTGATGATGAGACAGCTACCTGCGCGGCTGAATTGTGCTTAGGAAAAAGTAAAACGCAAAAAAAAGGAAGGAAAAAAAATGAGAAGCCGCGCGAAAGCCTTAACGATTATAATATACGCTCGACGCTGCATATTTTCATTCTGTATGTACGCATTCACGGGTACACAGAGAGCTTGTGCGCGTGCACGCGTATTTATATACGCATCTCTAAAAGCTATCATTTGTTACACTTGTCGCGACGATTTCTTATATTGGTCATTCTCCCTCGAGTACACACACACACATGGCAAAAGAGTCTCGTCCGCGCGCATATGAAGATAACACGTCGTCCGAGCGCAATGAATTACTCGTCGTCGTTGTTGCCATATATAAATACGTAATAATAATGCAGCGTCCCCCGCGCGCGTATAATTGATGAGGCTCGGGTTCGGGCGGCGTTAAAATCCGTGTATACAATGAGCGGCGGTGATTTTTCAATTGCGCTCGTGCGGCGCGCAGCCAATAATACGTATTACACTGCGGGTATTGTAATAATTCAGTCCTTTTCGCGCTTACTTATATTATTATCTGTTTACGCGTCGCGAGCAGCTCGATACAATAAACGCGAGATTAACGTTCGTCGCGTTAACGTGTGTATACATACAAACTTGGTATACATACTCTCAGGCGGAGATGTGCTTGAATTTAATCGACGCAAAACGCGTTTGTATATTATACACGCGTGTAGTACTATCGTTATATGCACAACGCGGCGACTTTTCTCATATAATGACAAGCCAACGATTATTGTCTGCGCGTTAACGAGTGCACGGGGCACTGCAGAAGAAAATCGAGGCGTCGCGCCGAACGAACAAGAAACTAGAAATATCACTTTTCTGACCCTCGTGCATCGGTGCGCGCTCGTTCCTTCGTTCGTTCGTTCGCGCGGGGACATTTTCTCACGTGTGATGCGTGCACACATACACACGACACACGCATGTATGCTCTCGACGTAAAAACTTCATTCTTCTCGGGACTTAAAAGTCAATCATTCGAGCAGCCTAGACAACAAGAGCATCAGCAGCAACAACAAACAAGTTCAAGCTCGCGCGTCGCGCTCCTCGTTTTTTCTCCCATGTATGTGTGTAAGATACATATAAATACCTCATGTACAGAGAGAGAATATAATGTAACAAGTATCGTTGGGTTTTGCGCGCAAGAGAGAGAGAGAGAGAGAGAGAGCGGCTTTTTTAAAAGCTTCACAACTTGTGCTCGTTACGTCGTCCTCCTCTCGTCGTCGGTCTTGCGCCGAGTGATGCACGCCCGCTCGTTCTCTTCTTCTCTTCTGCTGTTGCTGCTGCTGATGCTGACTAGCTCGCCATTAGCTAGGCAATCTTTTTCTTTTCCGAGACGATAAGATTGCCATTTTAACAGCGCTTCGTGGGCCCCCGCGAGCTAGAGAGAGAGATTTTCTAGGCCGCGCACGACACGCTATATACCTTTACGTATGTTGTATCGCGCTGAACTCCAAAGAAGCGACTAATGAGATTCTTTGCTCTGTATCTGTGTCTCTCTCTCTCTTTGCGTCGATGGTAGTGTAATATATATGAGGTGCATCTCGATGACGATGACGACTCTCCGCCGAGATCACTTTTTTCTCATCAGCAACTTTGTATATATATGCTCTCGAGGAGGATGACTTTTATATAAATAAACGAACAACGTGCATTCGTAATAATAGATAAGCAGGCGCGAAAGAATTTCACGAGTTTTATCCTCGATCGGCCATGTCGACGTGCGAAAAAGGCACGATCGCCGCTGCAATATTTTATCTATAGCTTAATTTAGAGGCTCTCCCCAGCTTGCCTCGATGCATTTGATTATATTATGACATGACGAGGAATAACACTTTTTTCCGCCAATTTGTTATAAATAATATTCGCGCCTCGATCTGTCGTGTCACTCCTCCTCGTTCGCTAGGAATTCGAATGATACCCGATCGTGTTGGATTTTTGTTTTCTGGAAAAAAGTAAAAACGGAGAAAAAAAATCGTATCCCAACGCGCCGGTGTATAGATTATACATTATAGATTACACACCCGTGGCAACGAGCTAGAAAGAGCGAGAGAGAGAGAGAGAGAGAGAGCGAAAGGGGCAGTGAGTACATCGCCGAGAGTACAACGTCCCCTTGACGCATACTCGTGAATCATCCGCACGCGGTTCGTGTAAGTACATAAAATCGTCGGCGCCGCTGCGTGCACAAGTGTATTATACGACGGGAGGCGCTTTTCTTTCTCTTTTCTCTTCTCTCTCTCTCTCTCTCTCTCTTATTTTCCTTCGTCAGCCGAAAAACCGGTTGGCGCTATAGGGATATTTAATAATATCGACAATAAAATCACTGCGATAACCGATCGCGTGTGTATAATACGCAGCACGACTGTATGTGTATAGTAAATGAAAAACTCAAATAGCCCCGCACATGCGGCGTTGACCAGTGCACGGCGCAGGTATAGAAGTATTAAGCAATCGATTGCGGAGTTTTCGTTTATTTATTTCTGCTTTTGTGTACGTGTGTGTTGTACGTACTGCCGCCTTTGTACATGATGCTTGCTGCGGGATACTTGCGCAAGATTATGAAGCCAAGTTCACCCGGAGGAGCCGTATAATCTTTCAATTTCAAAGAAGTTACTTTGATATTGACTTGAAATTTCATTTACTCCAATTTTCGAGCTGCAGTCGTTAGGATCTTTATTTAAAAATTGTTGTTCAAAATTCACAAGGTTTGACCGGGCAGCTGAATGTTTTTTGACTAATGTGTTTTGCTCATTGACGCAAACTTTTGCGTGTTAAAATTTATTGAGTTTATCTAAAATTTTACAATCAAGTCAGATAATATCAATCAACTCTATTACAAATAACTCATTAGGATCAATAATAGTTCACCTTGAACTGAATTTATAGCATCAATTATTTTCAAAGACTTGACGTTATAAATTCAAATTTTTACTAGATCTAATATCGTCATCAACTCTGTAACAATTTTATCAACCCCTCGAAATAGTTGATTCAATTTCGAAATCGAAACCACGAGATCAATCAGGAGATTGTTATTTTTATAATAAATCGCAATCAGAGCGAGCAAACAATATCGAGACAACCCAGAGTCGTTACGAGATACGACTCAATTTTCCAAAACTTCTATAGGTCTCGTTCTTACATTATGCATAAATTCGCAGTCGTAGATTATACACGGACGTATGGAATGCAAAACCTGTCCGCGAGTTTTCAGCATTTCTCGCGAACGAAAGTCTACTGCTCGCGATAACAGCCTCTCAGTGGCGTGAAAAGTCATATTAAACGTAGGCGCGGTTGCGTCGATTACTTATTGACTGCGATAAAACAAATAGAGAATGGACAGCGAGAGTTAAGTACAAAGTTCAAGTGCTCGTTTGAGTAGTTTCAGACGAATTTTCACGATTGATGTTCGATGTGCAGAATTAATGTGTTCATGATATTTTTCCCATTAATAAAAAAGAAATTGAACTAAAATCATAAAGAGGACAGATTTTAAATATATTCTTTGCTTATTTTTACCTTTTATTTTATTAATAAACAAAAAAAAAATTATTTCGAAATTCAAAAAAGGGCATACTACAACTGTAGTGCCTCTTTAATGGGAACCCTGGGAAATGAACCTCGCCGGACGACCACCCCCCCCTGAATTTGGAAAGCGCGGATCCATGAGGAGACGTTCAGTTAAACGCTCAGACCGAGCGATCTCCGACCGAAGCCGGAGCGCATACGGGAGCAGATTAATGACCGCAATTATTCACTTCACTGATATCAAAGCGCGTAAGATTTCCGGTGAAAGGTCGCTCAAGCCCCCGCGGGGCGTTCGCATCACCATACTCTACATACACGCTGAAGACAACAGTCCCGAGTGTAGAGGCTGCGAGACCGGCTTATATAGTAATCTTGGGCTTTTTCTCGCCGCTTGCGGGTACGGGACGTGAGACATCTATCGCTAGTGGCAACAGTGCGCGATTTGTACGGAGCTATACCTATATATATCGGCAACTACGGGCTGACCCCTTCTGCGAGTTGAGCATGCGCGCGCAGCGCGCTTCGAGCCGAGCTATCGCGCGTTTACGCGCGAGGAAGATTTGAACGTGACGCTTCGGCATCATATTAAATGCGCTCTTGTTTTTCGATAAATCGAGTCTCCGGCTAACGCAATTGCAATTGAATCATAATTTAATTGAATTTCTAATAAATATTCTTGTTTTAGAATTATGATTTTTTATGGCCTAATTATTTAATGTCACTTAAATTATTGAAACTTCTATTTAAACAATTTTTTCTTAAAATATTTTGTTTCTGACTTATATTTAAAAACTAATTTATTATATTTATTATTGTTAATATAATAATAAACTTCAATTTTTTTGTAATTTAAATCTTGAAATTTGGATTTGTTTCTTTCCCTAGCATTGACACACCAGCTGAATTGACTCGGGAATTTCGCTTTTTAACATTAGGTCAGACTAATATTTCTTGAACGAACAGAAATAAAGATAAGCCAGTCGTTAGTTTGTATTTGCAGCAGATGCACAAACCCTGCGTCGCTGGCTGCTCCAGGTGATAATAGGTGTATATCGAATAAAGTGAAATACGAGTTTGTCTAGGATATAATAATGGCCCACGCTTTAGCAGATACATGCCATTAAAGTGTCGTTAGAGCCGGCCTACTTACCGTACCCCAGAGGTCTCTTAAACCGTTAAAACACTTTATTTTTTATTTTAAACAATTTTTCTTCGCCCGCAAAAATAACATGACAACCAACACGACGAAACAAGTGCTATTGACAAGATATGACTCTTGTTTTGTGTAATATATAGTCGAACCACCTAATACATCTGACGTATCATATTACGATATAATGGTATAATAAATATTTTGAAAACCGTAAGTTGATCTAATCTCGTTTTATTTTTTTTTTTGTTACAGGTAAGATGAAAAGGCACTCGACATTTTCACCGCTTGCGCAGGTAGCAAATATGTACCTTTTTTTTGCAATCAAATAAAGCGTATGGAATCGTGACGAAAGACGAGAGAGGATATTTCTCGCGGATAAACGTGAATTGCACAAAAAAAGAAATTATAACCATCGATTTGGCTGAGCCAAGCACTATACTTTTCTATCTTTTCGGTTTTCCTTTTTTTAACTGCACGCGTGTGTGCAGTGTGTAGATGTGTGCTCAAGTGCGGCGGGCGCGAGAAAACGCCAATCATTGGAGTCCGTAAATCTCATCTTGACGGTCGTTTATTTTCACTTTGAAAGGCATCGTGTGTGTGTGCGAAGCACGTGTACATATGCACGGTTCATTTTTTTTTCAAGCTGCTATATGCGCGCGTGTAACAAGCTGTCTTCTATCTTCGGTTGTCTATAATTGGACACGAAAATTTCGCGCGTGCGCCGCTTGCTGACTCATGTTTACTGTTTGAACTTTCGAAACTTTCGGAGACAAGCGTGAAGCTCGATCGATATTACATGCCTCGGCAATAAATGCACTCGCAACGCAGAAATACGTTAACCAGAAGGACAGTGCCAATTTGCTCTGCAGACGAGAGCGAGAGTAAATATTTATTCGAAGTAAGTAATGGAGTCGAGCGGGTATCGGCTCTTTTGGAGTGGGAGAACCGGCACGTTTAGGTGGTCGTTAATTGTCTATCAAAAATTATTTGGTAAAATGTTTTTTTAAGTCAGTTTGTGTTTTTTTTTTTTTTAATAGTTGAGATTATTTATTTTTACATTTTATTTGGTAATTTGCAATAATTGTTTATAAATATTCATCTTCTACCATACTTTTCCTCCACTTCAAGTGCCTTAGAACTCACTTAGTTACCATCATTATCACTATAATTATTATTCAGTTTCCATTTGATTTCGATAGGCTCTTTAAAGTCAAGTTATGTAACTTTTAATTAATCTCTAAAATGATGTTTAAACAAGCGCCCGCGTAAAAGCAAAATGAGAATAAATTCATCAACAAGTAATTAGAAATCATAATTAGACGGTCCAAAGAGAGCCAGTATTCGCACAATGGCCATCGGCAAATGTAAATTTTATTCAAAGCCGATAACCAAATGACTGCGCGCGCGCCGAATTTTCTTCCCACAATTTATACCTCACCGCTTAAAGTAGCCAAAAGTTACGTGTGTGTGTGCGCGAGTACGTAAACTTAAAGCGTGAAATGTTCGAGGAGATTTTTCATTTTATACAATGCGTGGTACGGCACAAAACAAAAAGCCGCAGCTATAACCAGCGGATTTAATAAGCAATTAATTCGCACTGCAGATATATAAAACTGACGTTTATTTCGCGAAACTTATACAGATGCATGCACCTATGAAGAGAGAGAGAGAGAGAGAGAGAGAGAGTATCTCTAATCTAAGTATCTAAGAAATACACGCGACTTTAGCCTCTATTTCAAAATAACAATAGCTAAGGCTCGCACACATGCATGCAATGCATCTAATGGCAAGGCGCTAGCCAAAAATACTTGTGTATTTATCTGCGGCGGACAAATGACGAAAAAAAAGTGTTACGTAGAAAACTCAAAACTTGCGAAGAATGTGAGGCAACGATGCATAACACACAAAAGATCTGGCGAGTGATGCAATCGTAAACGAGATAAACTTCTCTTTAGTAAGTGCTCCTTATGT
This sequence comes from Trichogramma evanescens, assembly GCA_902732785.1. Taxonomy (NCBI): domain Eukaryota; kingdom Metazoa; phylum Arthropoda; class Insecta; order Hymenoptera; family Trichogrammatidae; genus Trichogramma; species Trichogramma evanescens. The sequence continues at coordinate 7,807 of CACVKI010145531.1, read as the reverse complement.
ATGAAATGTCGCCTAAAGTAATTGGTTAAATCCACACTCCAAAAAATCATTAGCAGTTTTGCATTGAGAGCAGTGCAGACTCTTGATTAGCGGTTGCAATTAGATTCGAAATGAACAGTAAGATGAGAGCAAGATTAATAGTACGAGTTCACTTTTTAGAGTTTTCATTATTATTATATAATTGAAATAAAGTTAGATATAATAAAAAATGAAAATTTTCATATTTTCATACCTAGTATAGTTTTAATTTTCTTCAAAAAAAGTGATGGAATTCGCGTCGAAGGGAAACTAAATTTAAAAAATTGCAAAAAGAAACGACAAATGTAAAAATAAATATGAAATAAATGCAAAAAGTTGAGTACCAACGTCACGCGGGGTTCCCAGGCGGTCACCCATCCAAGTACTAACCGCGCTCAACTTTGCTTAACTTCAGTGATCGGACGAGAACTGGTGTTTTCAAAGTGATGTGGACGTTGACAACAAGTATGTTTCGTAGCTCGAACAAATTTGGAAGCAAATTTTATCTTACGATTAGGGGAAAAAATATTATTTTATACTGCATCATCCGTCAATGTCGGAGTATGATGAAGTATTTAATTTTTTAAGTTATGAAAATTTCGACGTTCTTAATGAAAAACTGAATGTAAGAATATCGTACTTCAAAATACTTGTTACGATTAATTATAAATTAAAAAAAAAACATAGGAAAAAAATAAAACAATCATCAGTACTATCGAAAAATAGACTCAATGTTATTGTTGACAGTCGATACTGAGAAATAAGCAAGCCATTCAATCATGCCAAAATTACAGGACTTTTAATTCGTTACAATTAAGCTACTGTCACGCGTTAAACCTGAACGATTTACCTAACGTATTACCATTCTTTTACAGCAAATAAATGGTATTTGTTTTTAAAGCCTCGCGTCGTGTAGCCATAGAGATCACTGATTGACGCTCAAGGGGTGCTTATAAGCTCTCATTTATGTAAGATCTCGAACGTAAACACGAGGTAAATTGGCTTGTCTCGAGCAAATTTTCCGCTGCCGCCACCTCCTCCTCCTCCATCTTCGACACACTAGTTGCCGGCTAATTCCTGCCAGCGATGCTGTTTAATTTCGAGACGTGGATCAGCCTGTAAAACAACATGCAAATCGTAGGGATCTTCCTACAAGTGTATCGTTAGTTTACAGCTGACTTTGATGGAAAAGTTAAACGTTCGATTAGACCGCGCTCAGACGGTACTGCAAAATTCCATCTCGATTTCCTATTTTGCATGGCTTAGGATAGACCACCGAGATCCTCTGAGAACGATTCGTTGTGCCTCATTGTGCGGTGCAACGTGCATAGTTGCTGCAAGTCAAGTTTTTTATCCAATATTTTTTTTTTGCTCCAACGTATCATTCTCCTCGTCCATGTGAAAGTTATGTAAAGCGCATTAAACTGTGCGCTTTTTTGATATCTTCGATTTTGATATCGCATAATGGTTTCCGAGCTTACATAAAACGAGGCGTTTGATAATAATATGCTACACAATGAGATTATGTAAACAAACGATTATCGCGCCGAGGCGCGAAACATCATCGCTGGTAAAAATTCCCTTTTATATATGCTGCATATAACATTGGCGAGATCGTGCGTGCACAAAATTCAAAGTACAATACCGGCACGATGTGCCGTAGACCGATGAATATTCATCATATATATACAGCGTTACATACCTGAAAACTTGTTTATCGAGCGCCTATCATTCTGTTAAAAAAAAATACGGTTGAAAGAAATAAAAAATAACAACAGTTACGCTCGGATTTTCAGAGATTTATTATCAACGTGGCAGGCTGCATGCAAGACGCTCTCGTAAATAATATTATTCAATCTAAAACTTTTAATTGAAATTTCGTGTCGCGATCCTCGCTCCTCGTGTGAATCGGTGTGTGTATCCTATTTGAGAAAAGTGATGATTAGTAGTTTCTCATAGATACCTTGCGAGAATTTCGATTGGATGTTGCTATTAACTATAAATTTAAAATTCATAACTTATTTCACTTGAAACGAAACCCTATATTACAATATTTTTCAATAAAATTTTATGCATATTTTCATTAGTTGAAATTATCAACATTTTATAATTAACATGTCCTTGACATGTCCTAACTAAAAGTAATGGTCATTTTTTGACTATCAATCACTATTCGATTGGTCAGCGTGATTATCCAAGCAGGAATTAATTTTTCCGGAACATTGCTTTGACTTATACACTAATTTTTACTTAGCCACTTGCAGAATTACTGAAATAAAGGTACTCGCCATTTAGTGGTAGAGGATTAAATTTTTTTAAGACATTTAAATTGTAATTTTCAGGTCATTTAAAATGCACTTAATATTTGTAACATAATTTTAACAGAAAACAAGCCTTCTTCCTTTTCGAGCATTTTCATTTATTCGTATGAGCCTCGGAACGCAATGAATAAAATGATTTTCTTTTTTATCTAAGGACGTTCATGCGAGTGATGATTTTATGACTGCTTTATGTAAGACGCCCATACCATGGACCATATGCAGATTAATTTTTCTACAGCCAACGATCAGACGGGAAACGCGAAGTTCAAAAATTAATTTTATTTGCCCACGATATGCTCAAAGGAAAAAGCTATCATCATCATTGTGCAGCTCGTCCGCGCGTCATTACAAAACACCAACCGGCATCGAAAAGTGTCTGTCCGGCAATTACTAATGCTCGTGTAGTGCGATGTACCTTGTACATATACGCGTACGTACCTCGAGCGTCCGGAGGTGTGCTAGCGGCTGAAAGTATAAGTGCATAGTCGCGCAAATCGCAGGGCTATTATAATGTCTTCTCTCCCCCGCGTCGAGGAGAGAGAGAGAGAGAGAGAGACTTTTTTATGTACGTGCGTGTGTACAGGCGCGATGAAATTTCAACCTCGCGGACGTCTAGGAGGAGGGTATATACTTTAGGATCCTCGGCAGTTATTTTTCAGCGCTAGTTCGAGAAAATCACCGGCATCGGTATGCAAAATATCCCGGCATAAAATAGCGTAATATATATATCGACAATTTTCTCTCTCTCTCCCACTCTTGTTTTCTCTTTCTCTTCGTTGTACACACACACACTCACAAGTATCCATGCTCGAGAGACGTGGAAAAACTTGCGCGATTTATAGTGGCTCGATCATTTCGCTCTCGATGATCGGGGGGTTGTTGCTGTGTGTATAATGCACATTATAATACGTCTATACACACACGCGCGAACACATACCGCAGGAAAAATGATGATACGCCTTGACTTCTGCCGCCGCTGCTGCGCATGCAGGTATTGTTTCGATAAACCAAGACGCGGGTCCGTATAAACCATACACACACGATTTTTCTCTCTCTCTCTCTCTCTCTCTCTCTCTCTCTCCTTCTCTTTCTTTCTCTCTCTTTTCCTCGACGGGGTCGTTGGCTCGCGATCTTATACAGTCTTGTGTATTTATCCCGACGAGTAACATACGAGTACATCCACGCGTACACAATATAATACACACACAGACACAGGGCAGAGGACGAGATCGACGGGCGCAATCGAACGTACATATTACATTGGACTTGCTTATTGCTTTGGCTCGTTTGTTTCTATCCGAGTTCTAGTACACGGAGACTCCTTGGGTGGTAATGCGAAGAGCGAAAAAAAAATAAACATATCTTTCATACACGTACGTACAATCGATTCTCGATATACGGACGATACACGTATATATACGCGCTTTTATCGAGGAAGAGGAAACTCGTTGCGGTCGCGGCATTGTGTTTGCGTCACAATAATTTGCACGCGACGCGCGTAACGCGTCTGCCCCCCCAAATTGCAGCTATACACAGTATATTCGAAGAAATGAAAAAAAAAAAAATCGCCGCACACTCGGTTATTTTATCGGTGTACCGAGTATTAATGCGTTCTCGAGTTATATACGTGCGCGCCTTCTCTTCGAAGTAATCCGCGAGAAACGTTATAATTATTGCGTAATCCGCGCGCGAAAAGTACGAGTGAGAGAGAGAGAGAGAAAAAATTGTCAGCGCGAGCTCGTGCGAGACTAATGGAGAGACTCGTGCGCGGATACAAGTGGCATCCGTAATATTGACATTTTTGACCGAAATATTACTGCATAATGTACAAATTGACTCATTGCTGTTTGTATTGCGAGAGGAGGAGACGAAAAAGTCAAGCCAGAGAGACAGATAGATCTCCACGAGCTAGACTACTATACGTGCGATCCGTGTTGCATAAATTTGAGCATAGATCGGAGCGCGTATATATAATGAAGTCTCTCTCTCTCTCTTTCTCTCGGTATTATAACAGTGCCGAGGAAAGAGCATATGTGCGAATGCATGTGTGTGTGTCTTTCTCTCTCGCAATTGGTATATATCACTCTTTCTGGCGCGGCATTTTACAGTCGAAAATTCGAGCTCGCTCCTCGAGGCACCGACTACCGCTGCCTTTTTTTTATTTTTACGTAACATCCGCGTGCATGTGTGTGTATGCAGCCCGCGATGTGCATTACTTCACACACTCCGTGCATACACGTGCGTTACATACCCGTGTGTATATAAAGTATAAAATAACCGCGCCGACTTATCTCACCGAGTCGTCTGGCAGAGGTTTCGTGCCCCGCATATACTCTAATACATACACTAGCCGCTGCTGGTAAGAAGATGCTCATTAACGATATGGAAACGACATATTACTTTTATATTAATATAGATTTAAAGGCGTGTACGTACCGGACGCGTCGTAATCTCTCCACTCGGCGCGCAGGGTTAAATCGAGGAATATAGAGGCGCAGACGAGCCGCGCGAGAAATGGTTCATTTTCCGAAACGAGTTTTTACAGATATTCTCCAACGATTTCCTTATATGCGATGAGTTTATAAATGCACCTCCTATATAATACAGTACGCATTCCTACGTCATAATATCGAACGCGCGCGTATCGTAAGTGCTATCGAATGTTATATACACATTATATATCGAGAGAAAGAGAGAGAGGGCAATTTTCGCGCGTTCGCGTAACTAATGAGAAGAAAATTAATGCGCGCCACGCGCGATATCATTCTTATTATGTGGCACTCGATATTCTCTCGGCTGCTACCGTTCGTTTCTACGTATGTACTTTTTTTTTTTAATCATAATATCCGTGCGTCGTTGATTAATTTTCTCATTTCTATCTCTCCCTCTTCCACTCGAATGAGCATCGATTCGAGGATAAAAATAATTGTAAAATACACACACACTCGTGTATCGGTATAAGCGCGGGAAATTCTTCGCGATCGCGCAAAAATAAATAGTGTATACACCCTTAAACGAGAATCATATAGTTAGTAAGTGTGTGTACAACGATCGCTACTAATAGAAATCCATTCGTTGGAAAAATTCTCTGCATTCGCACCTGCGCCTCGGCGCATCTTGTTTATTTTTTTTGTCTTTCCCCCTTGCCCGTAGTAAGCATTATTATAGTATATAGCCGACGACGACGACGAGACGCGCAATGTTGGAATATGGAAGGCAAAAACTCACTCTCTCGTGGCTGCGCAGCACTGAATCACTTAGCTCGAAGTCTTTATAAGCTACTTATTTATTAGAATCTCGTAAAGCCTAAGTGCGCGCGCGCGCGCGCGGTAAGTAAGATTCCTCGGCTAACCCAGCGCGTTATAAACGCACAGACCAAAAACAACAGCGGCGCAGCAGAAGCAGCAACGGCAGCAAAAAAGTAACTCGTCCGCCGCCGCCGCCGCCATGGAAAAACTAGTATATAGTGGAGCTTCCCTTATGTGTACACGCACATATCCATCGTCTACTATACTCTTTTTCATTGACGCTCGTCATGATAATTGGCAAAAAGGAAAAATCCATCATACCTCACTCTCTCTCTCTCTTTCTGCATTGCTGCTGCTGCCATAGAGTGTGCATCGTAGCGTACACTGCACCCTTCCGTTTTACCGCGCGTAGTAGTATATATATAGCTCGATGCGCGCATCTTCGCCTTCTTAATAAATTGCCTTCTTCTTCTTTATTTTTTTTCATTTTTTCACTCTCTCTCCTACTGAGCGCGCCACCACCAGTAAAGGACATTGACGACGACGACGACGCTGTGGTGCTGCTACTGCGACGACGACCCTGACTTTGAAAATGATGTAGGCGCTCTTTTTCTCTTTCCGAACGAGTTTATATCTGTGTTTTTTTTCCTCGCCGCCGCCGCACTAGTTTTTCCCTTTCGAAGATGTAGTTCTCTCTCTCTCTCGAGTCTAGGTTTTATACACGATCGGCTGATTTTATCGCGTGTGTGAGCGCGCGCGAGCGAGCAAGGCAGCACAAGCAGCCTATACATATCCTACAACTCGTTTCTACTGCTGCTGCTGCTGCTGCTGCTGCCGAGCGTCGGGAAAATCGCCCTTATAAATACACATATACACACGCATTTATTTTTTTGCTCCTTCTTCCCTTTTCTCTCTCTCTCTCTCTTTGCTCGCGAGGAAGAGGCCCTAGAGAGAGAGAGAGAGAGGCTCTGGTGCGTGCGAGCATTGACGATGAGCGTCTATAATTACGCTTTCGAATTATACTCTTGGGAGTTTCTCTGCCTGCAGTGCGCAAGAGAGTGAGAGAGAGAAGCCTAGACGATGGAGTCGAGACTCTGTGCCGCGCTCGCGCCTGTGTGTGTATATTTCTTTACGCACGGAGGATTGTATTGCTGCTTCTGCCGCGCAATTAAAGCCGCGCGCTCTATACGTGTGTATGTGTCTGCGTGTGTATCGTGGTATATATCGCGTTTTCTTCTTTTCTTTTCTCTTCTCTTCTTTTTTTTTTGCCTTTTCTTGTGCGCTTTTCTCTCTCTCTCTCTCTCGCGGCGGCGGCGGCTATGCAGGCAGTCACTATAGGCGCGAGGTGCTGCTGCTGCCACTGTAATCGGAGTGCGTTGACCGTCTATTATATGTATAGCGGTGTGGTGGTAGTAGTATCTTATATATATATATAGACGTTAATTAAGTCCCCTCCTCTTGGATCCCCTCCTCCTCCCGCCCCTCCAAATAACGTAAAATTGTGTCATTTTTCACGGTATTTTGATGGCTCCCCTCATCCTCGCTCCCCTCCTCCCGCCCCTCCTCCGACGGACCCTCCTCTAAAATTTAATTGTTTATTACGAAGATTTTCGTGAAACGTCTCGTGGATCCACCTGGAGAAATTGAAATCCACGACGATTCAAAGACAAAGCCTCGCAGATACTTCGAGCGGTCTAGCGAAACAATTCCAAGATCCCCGAAGTGTTGTAGAAGTTAAAATCCACCGAGATAGAATTTTTTTGAATTCATGTATGATCCACGTGGTATCTATGTCTGATCTACACGGAATAGTAATTCGATCTACGTAGTATCCATGTCTAATCCTCGTGGATAGCTAATCTACGTAGATAATCCGCGCGGACATCCGTGCCATTTTTTTCAACTGGGTAGTATGGAAATACATACGGAATTGAGGAATTCAAACCGTTGAGTTTACTGAATAACTGGAAAAAGGACTATTCACTAAAATTTTTGGACTAGCCAAGCTTTAAAAAAGTATTTGATGCTTAACATATGCAATTGTGAATTGTGAAATATGGAAAATTCATTCTAACGCGTCCAATACCAAGAGACCCGAATTTTGACTTATTTTTCTACGCGTTATTTTTTTATGAAACCATTGTCAAATTAATGTGAAAATACCATATGTTATGGGATTTTTATTGCTCATTTCAAATCTGGCGTCAGATTTACGATATA
>CACVKI010145529.1:0-40148 GCA_902732785.1 Trichogramma evanescens | reverse complement strand
TATAAGGCAATTATTTAAATATTATCACGACACCAGTTGTTGCAGTTAAAACTGAAATTTATTAAACATAATTATTTACATTATTTACATATTACTTACTAACAATAGATGTTACCTGAATCAACACAATGTGACGGAGCTAACGTACTTACAGAGTTCTCAAGTACGAATGCCCGTTACATTTTCTCTACTATTATACAGTCCCCTCTCTCACATACCTAGAGTCCCGAAGACTCTTACCTGTGTCCGACTAGTAACTTACACTTGTTACTGGGGCGCAGAGCTATATAGTAGCAAGCATTTTTCCTCCGGTCGCTTACATCAAGGTTATAAACAAGACGCGAGAAAATAGATAAAGGATATATAGCTCAGCTGAACGAGTGGGTTCGCGCAGAGCAGCAGCAGCAGCGTCGAGCCGTTAGCCTCGAGTGTGTATAAGGTTAGCTATATGCCACTCGAGTAAAGGCGTCTACTATACAGCTGGCCTCGCGGCTGCGAGAAAAAGAAAGAGCAGAGGATAGAAAAACGATCACGAGTATAAGAATATAAGTAGCGCTTCAGTTGGGGTGTTAAATTCCGTTTGTCCGCTGCGGTAAATTTAGAGGTTAAAGATCTACTACCGACGGGGATGGGTGATGAACATTTCGATGGGCATGTTTTTTTAATGTTTTTTCTTTCTTTCTCCCTCGCACAAATTACTGTCATTTTTCACATCTCTTTCTTTACTCTTGATCCCGTTCGAGCGTCAAGAGTTTATGGAATTAGTCGAAAAACGAAAATACACCTCTGATCGATTTGAAATAGAATCGCGATGCCCATTAGAAACATAATAAGATATATTGCGATTCGATAATTGTCTATCTTCAATCTAATTTATTTTCCGCATTAAAATGGATATTTTTACTCGCAATTATGAACGGAATCCAATTAAAGCGTATATAAATAAGTTGCTATATTGAGCTCGACCGACCTATCTAAATCTCGTAGAACTAGGAACATTATGCTAGGCGCATTTTATTTCGAGAAATCTATTCTGCCGAGAGAGCGGCGTGGCGCATGAGACTTACTTTTTTATTTTATAAATAAATCCAAGAAGGAAGTTTCATGAGGTTAATGAGTCGAGGCCTAGTACGTAGACTTAAGCTGCCAGTACTTTCAGTAGCCAACAGCAATTAAGACAATTACAACGTAAATGCATCTATAAACTTTTATATAAGAATTTCAACCTATAGATTATTATCATTGACGTTTGGGCAGCCGGCAGAGAAAAACAAAAGAAAAAAAAACGACTTGAAAAATAATAATATTGATCAAGCGCACGCAAACTTGTGGTTTCTACTGTATAACGTATCGCGTCGCGGGGGCTAATTATTTCGCCGCAGGCCACACACACGCACGCACGTACGAGTAGAGCGTATATTGCGAGGCGCGCGAGCGAGCAGCTAATTGAACACATTTCTCCGGCCATTCGTCGCGCAGTCTCTGCCGAGAGGGAAGAGTCGAAAATGATCTGTCACTTTACACTGTTTGCGTCGTGGACGCAATTGACGCGATCGATTAAACAGCGAGACCTTTTTTTTAAGCACTATTGTTATTATTATATAAATATAATAGTGAATATTAAGCGCGAGATGCGAGCAGCCCGTCACCGACGCCTGAGTCATACGTTTATTAAGGCGAGCGAGCGTGAGCTTTTCGCTTACATGTCTAATATCATTCAACGCTGCTCGGGCTCTCTTTATGCATCGTGCGCTCGGCGCGACGAGGTATGAAAACTCCATAATATACTAATGGGCCGTGGCAAAGAACAACAGTGTACGTATGAAAGTTTGCTAACCAAAGAAAGGCAGTTATTTTCGCATGCGCTCGTGAGTATTACTTATACGTATATATAACGTGTGTCTGTGCGCGCGCGCCAGCCCGAGCAAATGTCACGAGTAAGTTTAAAAAAAATACACTTCCCGCCGTGTATTTTAGCGAAAGGAAAAAAAACTGCTGCATTGGACTGCATGCGCACACACGTTGCCCGTCGCACTGACGCACATGTACACACACACATACACACACGCACACATATTCGCGCACACAAATGTAATAGACCGTAAGAGGTCTGTTGCTGCTACTGCCTGTTTTTGCCTTGACAATGCTGAATAAAAGAAGAAGAAAGAGATAAAAAAAAAGAAGTATAAAAAATAGCAAACGCGCGAAGCAAAGAGTGAATTGCCTGCGGCCATCGCTGCTCCTGCTGAACATGCTGTGCTTTGACTCAACCCTCTCTTTCTCTTTTACCGTGTCGTGTATGTGTGTATCTGCCTGTCATCGGAAATATGTTAATTATGCATCCGAAATGAGTTTTTTGTATATTTATATACCTACACTCGATGTATGTGAGCGAGTGTGTATATATAAGTAGCCCATGCAAGATAGAAAGAACATCGCCGAATCAGTTTTTCGTTTTATATTCGTTTTATGTGCAACTTGTTTGGACTCCTTTTTTATTATATTCTTTTGCTCTCTCCCTCACTCTTTCTTTCTTCCTTTCTTTCTTTCTCTCACGCAGCGGTAAGTCCAGGCGCGACAACTTATTTGATGATCAAAACAATAAAAGTAAAAAATCAGAAATAATTCAGAAAAAACAAACTTCTCGCTGTTGTCATTCCATTGCTGCTGCTGTTGATGATGATAATGTATATATCATATACGTATAAAATTTACCACCATGAGCGAGAGAGGCAAAGAAAGCGAGCTGCGAGTCTGCATAAGCTTGACATAATTGATTGGGCCATGTGCGATTGACGTGGATCGATCCGTCAAGCACACACGCTGAAACTTTTTTCTCGCTTATATCATATTAAGCTTATTTTAAATATGTACTTTTCTTGCAGATATAAGCGCGCGTGCAAATGGGTATATGTGTGAGTATGTGTCGGCCACTATGATGGAATGCTCTTATGCAAACGAAACCGAGAGTGTCAGATTGTCAAGCAGAAGCTGCAAACGAAGGAGAAAGATGTTATTACCCATACTGCAGAGAGTCGATGCGAGAGAGCTGAGAGATGTTTGTTGGTGCACGCCGCGCTGCTTTCTTTCTATTTGCGGCCTAGTAGCTCGACTCGGAATGGAAAAAAGTTGATTTATCGCCGTGACCGAGGAAGCGTCAACTTGGCGCGAATATATACACTTAGGTTGTGGAGGTGCCTGCTCGCAGCGACCGGCCACCAAGCCCGATCGGTAGGAGGAAGCTCGAGCGACGTCAATTAAAGTATTTATCGCGCTGAAAGAGATTAATTAATAGTCTTGCTCCACGGAATATCGAATGCGCGCGCGCGTCTCGGAATAGGCGGCGGTCGCTGAGCAGCAAGCGCTGACCCTTAAATCACTCCCAGCATGTGTGAGCAATTTAATTTCTCGTCTCGCAGACGCAAAACGCGCGCGAAAATTTGCATCCAATTTGGCAAATGGAGGGAAAAAAACGATGACGAGAATTTTTGACGATCAGCGACGCCCACGCAGCGGCAAGTGAATCTGGCCTCGTTTGCGTGATCACTCGGCGAACGCCTTGGAGCACCTAACGAATGGTCGTCGCGGTTTGACGCGGATAAAAAGTAACGAAGCCTTAATGGAGTCTTATCGAAATTGAAATCAAGCCTCTTGAAGCCCCGAGAGGTGGCATATCTTACATAAATCAATCTCGACTCGAGCTCTCTCACAGATGCGCGCTTCGCGCTCTCAAACGTACATATACTTTATTTACACACACACACACACACACACTCTAAGCGACATTTGCTGCTGAATCAATCGAATCCTGATAATCTCTCTCACTCAGTCGCCGCCACCAGTAGCAGCACCGCCGACGCATAATTGATTCTTAGTACAATTATAATACGAGCAGACGCGACAGTTCTCGTTTCTTTTTTTTTTCTTTCTGCTACTAATTCATCATAGCATTGTATGTAGCCACTTAAAGTTTGACGCGCCGTTGTACATACACACATATCGAGTGTGTGTATGTGTGCATCGCGTCTCGTGAATACTGCCATCGGTGCACGGCTCTGAATATATATGACGTTCAAGTGTGATCGATCGCTTCTCTCCCTCCCTGTAGGTTGCGCGCGCGTTCGAGCACGGAAAGTACCGACCTTTTGAACTTTAATCTTTGGCTGCGTGTGCACTGCGCGACTCCGGCTGCGCTATACGTGCGTGATATAGCTATACTCTACAGAGAGCTGGCTCTGTACCTGCCGCACACACATTGCGCGCAGAGCCGACAAGGTGTTGGAGGGAAGCCGCGTATACCATCCAGATGCAGTTTAGTCTGCGGATAAGTCGACAATGGAAATGCACTAACACTGGCTGGCAGTGTCGGATTAGCTCATAATCTATATAGCAGCGCGCTGCCGCCGCCGCCGCCGCCGCCGCCGACAATCATTTGTAGCTACACGAGCTGCCGGCTCATCTCTCTCTCTCTCTACCTATACCTAGCTGGCGTATAGCTAGCGGCCATGTATCAAGTGGATGGGAGAAATCGAAGGAAAAATTGCTCATAACTATATTGTCTAGAGCGAAGGCTATGTGGCTGTGCGCGAGGGTGCGAGTCTGGATAAACTGTAAATAGCTAAAGCTATGAAATAGAGGATGAGCTCTGTATACGAGCTATCGGACGGATCATGTGCATGTGCGCCATGCGATTAAAGTATTCATTGATTTTTCCGAAGGGAGAGTATTACTTACGAGCGTAATGCCTTTCGACTTTCGGGAAACTCCTCTAATACATAACGGCTAAAAGACCCTTTGACAGTTAATACATATTGTAGCATTTCTTTTTTGAAGTAAATTAAATCTCAAAGTAACCCCGAAACTTGTAACGTTACGCTTTAAAACTCGATTTGAGGAAAAAAGAAGTTTTAAACGAAGTTACGCGCTGCACAAAAGAAAGGGAAGAAAAGAAAAAGGCCATGGCTCTCTTTTCCTCTCCTCCTCCCTATACGTATACGTATATACATGCAGGTATAAAAAGCTAAGAAGACGATAGCACAAGCTGGCGATGTAGCGCCTTGATGGTAGGATTCATTTTCTGCTTGGCCACCCATGTGATCGGGCATAAATCAGACAAGTTGACCGTAAGGAAGCTAAGCTCGATTCGAGCGCTCGCCATATATACATATATCTATATGCCCACGACCAGACCAACGTAATTAAAGACTGACTGATGCACCGGTATTATACATCGAAATAATTATCTTTTGCTGGACACCATTAATTCACAATCTTACTAATGACGATACATATTTCCTGTATTATGAATCGATGTGCCAAAGCGATGATATCTCCTCGACGCTGTTCGAAAAAATGAATAAGCCAGAGGCCGAAAGACTCGTTTAAATTGAATATTCACACGTTTCATAGAATCTAATTCGCATTAAGAAATCTAAATGATTAGACAAGTGTTAAATTATTGCAGTTGATAGAATAAACAAGTGAGATATTTCGATGGTATTACGTAACAAATCTTTCTCAATGAAGATATACGAAGACAAGAAAAAAGTGTTTCTTTTGAAAAATATATACAACATGAGTTTGGTCCTTGCATGATGTCGGGGAATGCGCCGATGTATCGATGAACTAATTTTATTTATCACTCTGACGAGGAAAGCGATGAGTATACAGCGGGATACTTCCAAGCAAGTCTTTAAGCGCCGCAAACTCGTTCCTGCCGATAATATGAAGGTAATCTATCGTTTGTTTAAGCCATAATTATTCGAATTAACGAATTATCCGTGCACAAGACTCGTATTGACTCGAGCTATGATTTTAGTTGAACATATTCTCCGATAATTTAAATAAATCTTCAATTTTGTGCTATGTTCACCGTTTTGAACGAAGCGCAGATGATCTCAATCTCGGGTTATAATATCTTTTCATAGAAATGCAAATGTAAACGTCTCTTCAATAATTCATTCGAGAATGTTTCAAATTTTATCAGCCGAATTTATTCACAGCGTTACTTTATCGATGAGGTGTTTTTTGCACATTGACTGTACATTTTTCCAATAATTTTCACACGTATATTTATATGGACGTGCATTTCATTTTTGTTCTTTTATTTCATGCGTGTGCCAGTCGTGGTCATGAAATTCGAGCTGCAGCGCAGTGCGCACAAACACACTACGCTCGACACATATAACCAGAGGAACGTATTTCGCGCGGGGCGATTAATTTATATACATTCGGATACGTCCGTTACATAATCACTTTCTCGTTTACATGGACGAAAAATTCGGGCTGACCTCAACGTGTCCCAGTGACGTTCGTTATTTTCGGAGCTGCACGTCGCGATTTTTCGCTATTGCCGCATCCCCCTCCGACGGATCACGAATTGTTGTTATTACAAAACGCCGTTGATCGAACGCCAAGGGGGGAAAAGAGTCGTTTGTCGATTTGTCGAATGATTGTTAATCGGCTGTTGGACGTATGCTCGACGCTCGGCCAAATCTGTACACCGAGCTGGTCGCGCGCTACGAGCTGCTATTTCTAACTTGACGTTTTCGACGCTCTTTCTCTCTCGCGACTCGTACTTTTCCAGCTTTTTGTCGGACCGCTTGATGTTCCGTGGCGTATCATTGCTATTTTTCAGCTTTTATTTGGAAAATCGGGGAGACGAGGGGAAAGGCGGGGTTGACTACAGTTGCCCGCGCTCTGACAATAGCTCTTATCCGATACGTATTCCCTTTTCCTCGGTACTGTATAGGTCCGCTGCCATAGTTCGTAATTAAAATTCCTGTCAACTTCACGGGTAAAATATTCACGTAAATGAAAGAGAACTGGACGCGAGCTTGATCTCGCATCGATCTGGCTGCGCGCGACCAGAGGCATAAGTCAAAGATCCGCCAGCATCCACTGAATCTCGATATTGCATAATGCATCAATCGACTGGACGCGTATCATCCGATTTATCACCTCGCGACTGAAACGTTGATTTTTCATCCATCAAAAGGTGCATGACGAATTCGAGGGTACAAAACCTCACCGCAACTATAGTAATGCTTATGGTGGCCGAATCAGCTGCGAAAGTAAAATTTATACCCCCTTCCCAGCCGTTGGCTCGAGTATAGAATGTGCAAATGATAGATACAGGTATAGGTCGGTAAATGTTTGGAATCGAGGGCGTGTATCGGTTCTATGCGGCAAAGTTGTCAGTCGCGTTGCTGGCAGATTCGCGAATGTACACGGCCGCGCACGGAGTGTTGTAAGCTATAATGAGGCCGTTGCTGCTTGCGACGCAGTACACACACACTGCACCCACAGCCGTGCGAGCGCACGCAAATTTACGCTCGTTTATATCACTGCTTGTTTGCTTTTGTGCTATACGATATTATGAACATCGATGTTTAGCGAATTGCGCGTGTATATCTCGTTGAGAGCGAGCGAGAGAGAGAGAGAGAGAGAGAGAAGCCGAAGGGGAAGCGGATGAAGTTGGAAAAGTTCGAGGCTTGTTTAGTCGTATATATACGATACGATTGTCCGGTTATGAATTGTCGGCTCGGCGAGTTTCTCTCTTTGCTAGCGCCGATAGGCCGCTGTTTAACATTGCGCTCGCCGATGATAATTTATTGTTTAATGCAAAATGGTAGAAAGGACGTGTTCGCGGACTGCACTCGTTTTAGTAATATGTTTCGCCGCCAATACAGCGGCACTCGAGAGCACAGAGAGCGGCTTGTATAGGCAATTTGTCGGGATTTTAAAGCTAGCTGCGCATTGGAAGCGCGTTTATTTATGTCGGATAACATGCGCCGTACCTGTGAGATTTACACGCCTACACCTATTCGCGTCTCTCGCGTCCTTATTATATTAAACATTGGATTTTGGAGTCATTTTCTAATTGATACGTCGTACGGGCACGAGGCAGAGTTTCGTCATGCTTCGGCTAGTCACGATGCGATTTTTACTTCCAAGATTTTTACCATATAGTAAATAAAATCGTGCAGAGCGCCTTGCCTAAGTGCAACACCGTGCTTTAATCACTCTTTTTTTATCTGATACATCGAATGTAATAACGTTTAAAGAGTACGACGTATTTTAGCCATGGCTAGGGCAATCTCGATACGCCATCTCTCTCTCTCTCTCTCTCTCTCGTGAGCTCTCCTCGCGGGACTGCAGCTACGACGCTTACAGCCGTTAAAGCGAGCATAAAGCATTACCTGGCAAGCAATGCACATTCATGCGTACGTTGCTTAGTGGCGCGCGCGTTCCCACTTCTTATATGATGTATACGTGTACACGCGCCCTCGCAGGAGGAAGCAATGCCGGGCGAACGGGTAAGCAAGAGGGTTTATAGGAACAGGGGTGAGATTTTATCGTTGGCGCGCGTTACTGACCTCGCGCTTCTTGACTCTAGCGCTCGCGGGGGGTGCCCGAGTTTTCATGTTTTTCTTCTCTTTTTTTTTGCATTCGTAGCTCGGGCATATGTAAAGTGATTTATGACCAATTACTCGCAATTAAATTTGCGAATACACCAGAAGCTGAGTGATTTACGGCATGCTGCTGTGCTTCTGCTCCTGCCTTTTGTTCTTGATCACGTTTATATGTATATACATCGCGCAGTATAATATATTATGGAACGCGTGTTAAGTGTTTTCACATTGTTTGCTTATAAACGGCTTTATAATTGTTTCATTTCGATAACGCAAGAATGATGTAATCGGTGCGAATCCATTGGAGTTTCAGGTTTTTTCTCACTCGGGAGAATTTTTTTCACAACTATTGTGTATGAACTATTCAATACAAAGCTATTTGATTGGACATGCCAAGTCACATAGTATCGGTTTATTCGAAATCAAGTAATCCATTGAAAATCGATATTTCGAGTAGAAATCAGTAGAATTTTCGAGAGTGACATCGAATTATTTTCACGTTTGACGATTGAAACTAGATACTTGAATTATTCAAAATCATTGACAAATTTATATCAAGAATGCGATTGACAGATCTTAACATGTAGAGTTTGGCTTATTTAAATTTTTCTTTCTTTAGTGAGAGTAATTTTTCAGTTTGGTAGGGGACAAATAAAAAAAGTTTAAAAAATCGATTTTTTCTTATACATAAATCTATCGGTGATTCAATCTCGATGGCATATATATTTTATCTCGAGCCTCGGAGCGTATATACTTACTTCGAAACGATAACACGATCATTTGTCTGTCAGCGCATTTCGGCTGAAACGTCACGCGCAAAAATCCCGAAAGTATGCGCTGAATGTGAAAAAAATGACTGTAAACGACGTCGTCGAGCTTTTTAGAGTATCACCGAGATGGTCGTTTTGTAAACGCCTCGCGCGCGCCCGATGCGCGCGTAAATGCGTCGCTAACACATAGCTCTCGCGGCGCACAATACCTCGTGGCACTCTCGATTTCTCATTAGAGGCGCCATTTTTTTTTTTTTTTTTTAATTCCACTCGACTTTCACGCGACAAATAGAGCATCGCGCGCAAAGTGCGCCACGGCGCGCGCGGTAGATATAGTGTTTCGCCGTCGACCTCAAGGACGTATTATAATATGCTCGCATACATACTTTATATACGCGCGGCGCGCATACACACGGCTATGCTTTTGCTGCTTTTCGTGTAGCAACTTGTTTTTTTGCTCTCGCATATCTCGAGACAACTGACGCGTGGGTGGTATCGCATGCATCGACCTTCGCGTATCGCTTGGCCGATCTATATATGCTCTGGAAAGGTTGTATTTCTTATCGTGACCTATTCGTTATTGCATTTACTTTTACCGGTTTCCAGCATAAATTCTGAAAAATATTCGAAAACATTTTTTCGGATCTCGAGTTTCGCGATGGGCGTTTTTAATATTTCGACCATTAGCTATACTGATTTTCTGCTTTTCACTGCACAGCTGCCAGCGTAGCCCGGTAAATAATTTTCATAAAATATCGTACGCGTCATCATGAGCCATTGTCCATTGTCACAGATGCTCGCGCGACAGCTGTACAAATTCCAAAATTCGCTAATAGTTCTGACCTTTTGTACTTGCGATTCACTTTCTATGCGTTAGGTACGCATCGATTCAAATGAACCCCGGCGCAGAAAATTGGCCAAGTGAAATATTGTAAAAACTCGGCACATCATTGACCTTCCTCATTCACTTTGCAAACCTTTGTGACTTGCATCTTGCTTTATTCGGGGATTTTTGGAGCCTATTTTTTTCATCAGAGAGAGAGAGGAGCGCAGGAGAGAGAAATAGTAGAAGCGTGCTCGTCTTGAAGCGCTCGCGCTATCATAAAAACATTATTTTAAAAGGATTGGAGAAAAAGAACGGCAAGCTGCATGAAGCAAGCGAGCGAGCGAGCGCAAAACACATAGAAGCCACTAACACGCTTCGCGTTTCGCGGATCCGAGAAGCTTATAAGGATAAGAATCCGCATCAGATTTAGCCCCCAATGGTATAAAGCGCTTTATTTATG
The DNA here is from genome assembly GCA_902732785.1 of Trichogramma evanescens. Lineage (NCBI taxonomy): Eukaryota > Metazoa > Arthropoda > Insecta > Hymenoptera > Trichogrammatidae > Trichogramma > Trichogramma evanescens. The sequence goes on along the minus strand of CACVKI010145529.1, from coordinate 29,678 downwards.
AGGACGTTTTATGCGATTGCCTTCATTGTATGTTATTCTGTCTCTCTCTCTCTCTTTTGCTCGCTCGCTCGCGTGTGTGCGCGCGCGTACTTTTATATTCTGGTGTTTAGCGGCATAAGAAAGCTCTGACGGTTATAAATTGAATTTTAAGCCTTTCGCCTGGGCGATATCGCTCCTTCTAGGAGACATATTTTTCTTTTCCTCGGAATAATTTGCGATAATAAAGGAGAGGATGGGCCGCGTTAAGCTCGAGCGCGCAAGCGCGGAGCTAACATTAAAATACGATACATTACTTGTTTTGCGCGCTCTTGCATAATACTCGAGAGCGGGGCGCGCAGCTCCAGCGGCGCGTTTCAACCCGGCGTCATCTGCATCAATTATGCTTTATATATTTCTTCGAGCGCGCGCGTCGCGTTAAAAGTATAAGCCAACGAAATAACGAGAGAGAGAGAGAGAAGAGAGCGCAGTTGTGCCGTGCGTTTTTTATCGATTTTTTTCTGACTATGCTATAGTATATTTGTGTGTGTGCACACAGCAACAGTAGCCGTAAAAATGTACTTCGCTGCATCTGTTTTATGTGGTCTAGACCGGGGGCTGAAATCCGCGGACAAAAGTATCGCATAAAAGTCACTGCGCTAACAGGTACACATCACGCTCAAGCTCCGTCTCGCGATAAGCAACATGGATGTTGATGAATCGCGGGCGGAAAGTAAGAGAAAAGAAAATAAAAAAAAGAGGCAACACAGTCGAGAGTCCTGCGCAAAGGCGAGTAGTTCAAAGCTGCGTACGTACGTACGTATGTAGCATCGCGCACGTACTATCGTATCGTAGTTATGTCGCTCGTTGCAGTAGACGTGCGCCGCGCTATGTACTATACGTGCACAAGCTCGAATCGAGGTCTATTAGGGTCGTCGGGCGAGCTATACGCATTGTGCTATATACCTATGCACGAGAGCTCGCGTTCAAAAGTTTGCTGCTGCCGTCGCCGCCGTCGCTACTTGCCACGAGTGCAGCGATGATGAAAAGATACAGCGCGTTCCGACCCGTAGTAGTTGGTTCATTTCCAAAGGAGGGATGGACCGCCGCGTGCACAAAAGTGTCGGATTTCGATTTGCCGGGGGATCGCCGAGCGACCCTTTTCGTTTGTATTTGCTGCAAAATTTGCGAGCTTGTGCGGGGTGTCGCGTAAAATATGACACGTGCAAAATGGTAGTGGCATTTTTTTTTAAACCTCTTGCATATAGGTGTGTATTACAAAAATATCGAACGAACGGTTGGAACTTTTTTCAATTGCAACTTTTACCGACGAACGTTTTTGAAGGTGCTTTAGTGTTTATCGAATGCGTGCACGTAAAGCTTCGTCGATTCGAGCTATAATTTATTGAACGCGCTTTCGGCATAAACCGGATATCAAATAACCAAGTGGAATATCATCATTAATGCACGTATTAGTCTTTGTTTTGGGCGACAGCAGTCAAGGTGGCAGCACATCGCGTGGCTGCACCTTCCGTCACCATTATTTTCTATTTGCGACGTATACCATAATGCACCGCACTGTTGCAAATATCAAGATTAAAAGTTAAATCATTGTTTCGATTCGAATGAAGGAAATCGAATTTCAATTTGACGTCTTTGCGCATTGCAACTAACTGTTTCAGCGCTAAAATTTTCAGCTAATTGAACGTGTAATATATTGCTAATGATTTGCCAGCTTCTTGAAAACAGCAAAATACTGTGCGCTTCCAGCTACTCTTGCTCCAACTAATTGTGTTATCAAAGTGGCTTAAATTAATGTATTTACATGAATAGAGACAAAAACATAGCAGCTAATAATACTCTCGTTAATTTTATATGATATAGCGTCGCGGCTAAAGCTCTCCCGCCTTCTATACGGCCTGTAACTTTGATTTACGTGTCTGATTAGTCGGATCCGGTTATAAGCTCGATTGTTTTTTACCACGTCCGACGAGTATAGTATTCGGTCGCAGTGCGACTCTCACGAATGGTCCAAAAAAGTCAGCCATCGGAATTTAGGTGCATCAAAGCCGAGGAGCCATGGCTGAGATAAGGACGAGCTTTATGATTTGGCACGCGCGTCGACCATGAGAATTATACGTGGAAGCGAACAAGAGAGGGAAAGAGAGGAAGAGAGAGAGAGAGAGAGAGAGCAATGAGAGCAATAGAATAAAAGATAAAAGATCAGAGCCGATGCACAGGGTGCTTGTCTATTCAGCATAGGAAGTGGCCGATAACCCATCGAGTCAAAGACCGAAATTCATCCGTCTCTGCGCCGCTTTTTCTCTATCTCCTACATATAGGCATATATCCGTGATTCGAGTGTCTGTGCTTTTTCGCATTTTCGATGAATCATATCAACATGAAAATTGAATGTATCAAAGTAATCGATTTTTGTTTGCCATCCGACTAATACCTAGTGGATCAGCGAAAGTTTCAGTTTCTCACGCGCAGATTCGGCTTCCTTTTGCCTCCCGTTTTTGAGTCTTTAAATATTTATATACTTTTATATCTTCATGTAAGCCTCGTAATTTATGTGTATCCGAAAATAAAGTATGTAGCGAGCTACATGGATGCAGCGTATATCGGCCCTGAGCTCGTGCTTTTTGACTCGTTCAAAGGAATATCTCATTCGTGCATTGAAATTCACACACAAGCTTTACAAACACGCGCGCGCGCGACGTAATCGTATACGAGTTTCTCTCGAAGCTTGAAAATCATTTTTTTTCTCGCGCTTCTCATGGCAAAATAAATATAAATTACAACTAGCGTGGGTGGCTGAAATAAAAAAAAAAGAGTTGTGTATATCTATATATACGCGTTTCAGCAGTTCGCGCGCGCGCGCCTCGTTGACTCGTGTATATACATACATATACGTCTCCATATAAAGCGCATAGGTATATACGCGGTGCCGAAATTGTCCCAATCATTCATCGTTGGGCGAGCAAAGAGAGGAAAAAAGTAAGAGCAAAATAAAATAAAAGAGAGGAGAGCTGGAGAGATGAAAAAAAATGCATTACATTCTCCGGCATTCCTCGACTAGCTCGGCGCTAGCACACACACACACACACACAGAGACACACACTGGTTGATGTCATTTATCGCGCGCGAGCACCCGGCTTATAAGGATGCATCGTGGCGCACGCCTGGCACAAGACACACACACGCGCGCGCGAGGGAGGTAGGCATATATATAAAGACGGCGCAATAACGAGCGAAGCATAAATCGTCGCGAGCGAGCAATTTTCGTCGTGGCATCAAATCACGTCCGGCTCAACTGCAGTTATTGTGCGTATCTATGTGTGTATTATACGTGTGTGTATGTATACGTGCGGAAGCTGTATGGTTGTAGGCGAGCGATGCAATCCTGTCGAAATCATCGGCCTGGCCGTGTACGTATGTACAGCAGCGGTAGCTCTTCAACTGCACGCGAGAGCGTATGACAGTAGCAGCAGCAGCCAGTGCGGAGAGATCGTTATAACGCACAAATACAGTCGGCACGAGTGCGCTGCATACGTTGGTATATCGGCTATATGTATATATGGCCGAGGCTTGGTCGCGCGCAACTGGCCTGCATAGCACCGATTACGGCCCGAGTCATTAACTGTCGCGATAAATCATCGCCTGATCCTTACTCTCTTCTGCCTCTCGATCCCTCCTCTCTCGCTCGCCTGCCCCGGAGATGCCTTGCGCGCGCGCGCGCGCGATTCGGAGCTACATAATAAGTGTGTACTTGTGTGCGCCTGAGCTATATCCGCATTATAGAAATACATTGCTCGCGCGCGCGTTTGGCGCATGGCTATATGTTTTATATGCGGTTGTTTAAGCCCCTTGTTGGAATTTTTTTCCACCTTTTTTTTTCTTCATACGTGTTCGTTTCATTGGACGCAACGCACAACAGTACCTAAGCGTCGAGCTCGCTCTTTTGTATTGTGTCTGCAGGGCGCGCAGCGCGTATATGTGCCGCGCATATACTATACGAGCTACTAAGCGAACCGAGGGGGATTCATTGTCGGAGCCAATTGATGCGCATTTATTCACGATACATAGTGCAGCCTATATATAGTGTGACTTATAGACACGAGGCCAGGCTGACTTTTCTTTACACTGCCAGACCGTGGCTGAATTTTTCTGTAACTGAACTATATCTCCGAGGCTGGTGGCAGAAATCTATACCGTGTATCGCTGCTACCGCTTTTGTAGCTTGCGAAACTTTGTATTCAAAAATGGAATGCATCCACACACACTCGGGCATATGTCTGTACACGCGCCAACAGTTTTAGTTATATATCTATATACGCGAAGCATAACATGTATCTGGGCCGACGGTGTCTTCTTCGCCATAATACGCGTGCTAAAGTCGTTTTCCGGTCTTGTACCCATATGAATTCCACGCTGATCCAGTTTTTTTTACGATGTGACCAATTCAGACATTCGTTCACACCGAGTCGAAAGTTGGCTTTGAAGTCGCTCGGCCCGCGACATCGAGCCGAAGAAAGTTTGCTTGGCCACTTCAAGGCAGTCCTTGCATTTGTACCATCATAATACGCGCACTGCAGCGAAGGTTTTTATTAACTCGAATGCACTCACGCACTTCATTGGCGAGTATCGAATTGAGTAGCTCGTCGAATTGGCATTGAATTCGAGTCGAGCAAAATTCACGAGGAGAAACTGTCTGCCCGAAGAGTCATTTTAAGCTGCGCGTGTATCGCGTGTATGCAGTTAATTTTCGCTCATTAAAATGTCATCGATGTGTATTACAAATTGATTTAGGGCCTCCCGTGGCCGACGGGAATTTTGAAAAATTTCATTTCGATTTCTTTGATTTTTCGACGATAAGCCACGTACGTAGTACGCGTAAACACGCAAGAGACGCGCACAGATGTATGTGTTTATGCGATCGTCGCCACTGTTATTCATCGCTCTTACCTATGTCGTGCGCGTTCGTATCATATGCAAATGAAGGAAAATTAATAAACTCGAAAATACCGAGACGCGCGTTCAAAAAGAGTAACTACGAAATGAAGTTATTTACGCGTTGTGTTTTTTTTTCGAGCATTTGTACATCGCTTATGTGTACACGCGTGCGTAAATAAATAAAAGCAATAAAGCAACAATTACGAGTAAATAAACAAAGCATCTCGCGTACATATATAGGAGCATATTTCATGATAGAGCGCACCATTCATCAAAAGATGTTTTACCTTTTCTTTTTCAGCCTTAACGGCCATAATATATAATGAAATCATCGTCAAGCCTGACATTGAATACCGGCTGTGTAATTAATACACGTACGGCTGTAAGAGGCATACACGTTCGAGAGAGTGCGAGGGACTAAAAAAAAGACCAAAAGCAAAGCGAAGAGAAAGAGAAGGAGGAAAAAATGAGTATATAGCGTTAGCCACCACGTAACAGTCCACTTGCGTGTGTTTGTATAGGCATTATAATCCGCGAGCATTTATAGCACATAGTGACTTTTTCATCGAGTAATCGCCGTCATCATTCAACTGATTTATCCAACCTTCCGTACAAATATTATAGCACCGTAAAAGGACTTCTCGAACGAGACGGGGAACTTGTCGCACCCTCGCCAACGACGGGGCAGAGATTCGAGTCTCGATATATAAATCAGTTTGTATCGTTCTTTAATCCAGCTCTTCCGCGATACGTAAATCAGAGCGAGTTTCGCGAGTATACGGCAAGACGTTCCACACACAGCTCCGAAAGCTGAGCTTTTTTACAAATACGATTACTTCTGCGCATGGATCGTCGCAAAGTACGACACTAGGCGTAATACGGTTTTACGTGCAGTCGCACAAACGCACGTGCGCAGTTAATACGAACGTGCGTCGACGTGCAACACACAGTAGAGCACACGCAGCGTCGTAAGGTGCGCGACAAAAGCCCCGCGCGCGCGCTGCATCGTACGCGATTTATATGTATATTGCGCTACGAGTGCACTACCGACTGCACTGCCTAGGTCTATACTCGCGCAAGAGCGAGAGAAAGAGAGAGAGAGAGAGCCCAGGGCGCTGTATATATAGATATCGGCTGGCGCGCGCCGCGCCGGTCGAGGCGGAGCGTGCGCTGCTCGTGCAAAAGCAGCAGCGGCAGTATATAGTACGAGCGAACGAGAGAGAGAGAGAGAACACGCGATAGTAGTGGGGCCATCGGACTCGTGCGCTCTGCGCGTTAAATTCTGCCGAGCAAAGTAGAAGCCAGTACCGAGTCAGGACTCGACGTATATAGACTAATGCCTCGACGCGCGACAGAGCTGACTATCAGCCCTCGTGTACCACATGCCCTTGCGTCGTCGTCGTCGTCGTCGTTGTTGTTGTTCTTGTGCCTAATTTTGCCAGCTTCCAGCCGGTGATGGCTGTCATCGATCGCTCGGCCGATCGTCCAGCGGTGTCGAGTGCGCGCTAAAGGCCCAACGATGCATCGAAGCAGTTCTGTGAAATACAATTGCACGTCGTTGTAAAAAGTTTAAAAAATAATTTATGGTGAACGCATCGAAGACAGTGCGCGAATGTGATTTTCGTGTGTCGACGGTGTTTCGTTGTGCTTTTTGTCAGCCCTGCAGCTCGAATACAGTGCCAAATTCTTGTCGGAGTTGCTGCGAGTGCTGGCGAAAAAGCGCAAAGCGTATACTTAGGTAGGATAGCTGAGAGAGCAGCGCGCGTATACTGCAGCAGTAGCGCAGCACGTGACTGTTTTGTACAAGGGCTGCACAATTACTGCAGCAGCTCCTAGCGGCGCCCCAAAACGAAATAAAACAACAACGAGCCGAAAGGCAAGCGAACGAGAGATAGAGAGATGAGAATGTTATAAGCTCGAAGGATGGTATTACGGTAATAAATAAACGAGCTGATTGCGCTCTGCGGTGCTGCTGTCGAATAGTGGCCGGCTGCAAATACACACACACACGTATAATACGTATAGCACGTCGAGCTCTCGTACGATTAATCGAGCTGTAGCTCGCGTATGGCTCACCTACATTACGTGCAAGGGCGAGCACTGCAAAGACCACTACTTACACACGTGCGCACTTTGCAATATCTCTCTCTCTCTCTCTCTCGTACATGTGTGGAAAGAAGAAAGAGCCGCCCATGAAATAATAATCAAGAGCCGCGAATCAGCTCAATCAACGCTCGCGCTGGACTCGCTTCGACTACATAGTACGTGGTAGCCGTAGCAAAGGAAGTAATAGAGGCCTGACCTAACCCTTTTTCCTAAAGCTCATACATCACTTTCTCTTTCTCTTTCTCTCTTTCTCTCTCTCTCTCTTTCCCTACGTTCCTCGTTAGTTACCTTTCCCCAGACTGCAACAGTGTTCTCTGCGCTGGACGCGCTTACACATTTATATATCATCCGTAGTCGCTGCTGCTGCTCGTGTGCCCGTGTATCTCTGCTTTTATTTTGCTGCCTTTTTCTTTGACTCGTCGCTCGAATCCTACTGCCGTTTCTGCCAATAGGTCCGTCGAGCGCCCCCGAGTAATAAGGAGGAGATACAGCGCGCGGCACATTGGACATGCATACACACGAACTGGCGCACAACGGCAGCACAGACGCACATGGATGCAGCGATAGGAGCTGGCAAAGGCTTGATGAAAGGGCTCGAGCGCAAAAGTATTAACGAGCGACGCTGCACGAGTACGAGTCGTCGTCGTCGTCGTCGTGGTATGCCTAGGCGCCAGGAGCTACTGTACACCGACTCGGTACTCACACATCGGCACGTGTGCCACTGCTGCTGCTACTGCTGTTTATGTGCATGTGCGCGTTGTGCCACTACTACTACTACTACTATTGATGCTTGCATCGCTACTGCAAGCTAGCTGCCTTGTGATTAGCCGCATCGTCGCGATATTTCGCTTCCGTCCTCCCTCGAGGAGATAGTGAGCGAGAGACCGAGCGAGCTTTTTCTCTCTCTCTCTCCCTCGACGTTGTACGTGTGTAACAAGGGACCGCGCTGTATAGCCGCGAGTGTGTTTTCCCTCTGTGTCTGTGTGTCATCTGTGTTCTCCTATATACGTATATACGTCGCGCAGTGTGCAGTGTGCAGTAAAGCTCCGCAAGTATATGTATCGAGCGATATATATACGATATCGGTGCTTTGTTTCGATGCCTGTGCCGCCGTTGTTGTTGGCACACCGATACTGAACTGCAGCAGGGAATGAAAAAAATGCACGGCTACCGGACGTTGCCGAGCTTGCTGCCGGCACCGCTGCTGCTACGTCGGCCGTTGTTGTTGCAGCTGCTGCTGCCGCTGCTGCTGACGACGACTTGGGTCGCTAATATCCAGGCACTTCTGCAGCCATCGGCCGAGATATCGGATCTGGATAAGCCAAGTGAGTTATTTCAAAACCTGATATCTCTCTCTCTCTTTCTCATTCTCCAACAACTTATATGTACAAACTCCGCAGCAGCTTAATGTTACTTACGACTTATTTTCCTGTATTTATTATGCACGCACGTATCGCGCGAGGAAAGAGAGGCTATCTCCTCTCGCGAGGATAATATAACTGTGACATGCATTTCGATGCGATAAGACTCGCCGGGCGCGTTTGCGATCTCTGCGGAGACAAAAACTTGTCGAACGATACCCCCCATAAAAGCCGACGAAAGCTTGTATCTGCTATATATGTATAAGGAGGATTTACGGGTGTACGTCTGGCGTACTACTTCGACAAAGGTTATGCTTTTTTGCGACTTTGCTTCTTTTACTTGCTTTTTCTCTATCTACCTTCTCTCCCTCCCGCTCTCTCACTTTCTCGAAGTACAAGCGTACAGCGTATGCAAGCGAGCGCAAAAAGCTTATACATCCTTATCGTTTTGCAAGAGTTTTCCTTGTTATACGGTTTCGTATTGTAAGCCCAAAGAAAAGTCTCGCGAGACCGCTCAAAAGGGTCAGGTCAGGTATTTTATGAATGTTATCGCGCTACTCTCTTTCTCTCTCTCTCTCACTCTCTCTTCCAACCAGTCCGATGCCTAGCCTCTTTGCCCTCTTTCCTTAGCTCGTGTAGCTACTGCGTTTAACGCAAATTTACGAATGGATGATTTGGACAGGCTTTCGTGAAAACATTTTTCAAATTATTACCAAAAAACGATACCGATCGATCGTCGCTCTGCTTCGAGGCCGAACTTTGTGATCTATTGCGATTTCGTTGAATTATTCTCGTTTCGCTACGTGATGTACGGACACGTCCTCGTGTGCTTGCATTTGAATAAAGTCATAATATTTAAACGACAGATCTAAGATATAGGAATGATTTGCGTTTCGCATTTTTTTTCTTTCTCTCTCTCTTTCTCTCTCTTTCTCTGTCCTTTTCAACCCAACCACTCGAATATAAGTTACATTATACGCAAGTATATACGCGGCGGCGACTATAATACCCGATCTATGCATAAGTTCTCGACTTCGACGACAACAACAATGGCTCTGCATATTTATACGCAGCCGCGTGAAAGCTGCGCACGCACGCATTTAAATGAACTAATTTTTTGCGACTCTCGAGCAGCACATATATATACGTATACATCTATCGCGCGGGCGAGCATAATATAACGATAAAGGGTAATAACGTGTCTTATAGCGCCACCTTTTTTCCAGTCAAGAGATGCATGTGTATATACTGCATACACGTCACCGACGTCGCATAATGAAATACAAATCGATTTTTATACATCAGCGACATGTGCAGCGTGCGCGCACACACACATACACACACAAACTCACATGCACTTGGGAAAGTCTTTTATAATATTATATATGGAACAGGGGCCTCTTGACTTTACAGTTTCAAGATCCAAGATTCTTGGCAAAATTGCCCAGAGGAAGAGTATAGAAGGGGGGAACGTGCAGCGCGCTCACGAACCTTATGCTACGCGCTCGCGTTCGCTCTTTCTCTGCAGCTTTATATATTATATAGAAGCAAGAATAGGGAAACCATGAGGTGATATGAATCGTGGATGGTTCCAGATTATTATAAAAATACCCAAGACTCACACTGACTTTTTTATCGTACGAATATACCGAATAGATCTATATCTATGTGCTTTGTGCGTCACATAATCACGAACGAAAGTAAGAGTAGTCAGCGTAATGGGCATAAAATTAGAATTTATCTTATTTAAATTAGGCTTTTTTGACACTTTATATTTACGTTGAGATGATATACTCAAAAGCGAAAAAAAAATTAGCTCACTGACGTATTTAGACTCGTAGAGAAGAAGTCCGTATTAAGTGAAAATATCATCGCTGTCGACATTAGAGTGCTCTTAGGAATTTTTTTTTTCGTAATAACGTCAATAATTTCACAGTTATTATAACGTCGATGCGAGGATTTGTTTTTGTCAATACGCACTTGCTCTGTTGAAATGTTCAGGTTAAATCAGTGCAAAATTTTGTTAAGTAGTTGGCCGCGAAGTATTATGGAGAAATTATTTTTAACCGAGTGAATTGCGAAATACATACAATGTATGCAAAATAGCTCCTGAATAACTGTCATGCCTGCTTTTTCGCAGGAATTAGAAAATCATAAAAGCAATTGTTATGTAGATTTATCGTCGTATAAAAGTATTGTTGAGCGTACGTTTGAAATTGGACCTTCTTACAATTCGGTGTCATTGTATTTTTTTCACAATTGAAATGGCATAGCGGGAGTATATAAACTGTCAAGTGGCCTCTTTAAAGGGCTCCCACTTTACCAATACCTTTAGCATTATTTTCAGAATAATTGAAATGATTTATATGTAGTCGTAAAAATACTTCGTAGCGTAGGTTTTTCAAGATTCCAATTGACCTAAGTAAATATTGAAAGACTATTAGTTTCAATTTTTCTTGGAATCCGCATGTTTATTTTGCAGTAAATTTATAGAAATTTGCAGACATAAAAAAACATGCTCTCTCTCTGGTTTGCATTGCTTTCGTTATAACGTTGTTCGTGTTTACAGAGTTGCGAGATAAACGTATGTAGGTGCTCTTGAAAATTTTTCAAAATTAAACTTAAAATATGAGCCGGAGCTCGGGCGTTCGAGCGCGACGATTCGTTAAATTTAAATGCCAAACCGCAAGTGTGCTCTTTCTCTCGGGTTGGCTTTACAGCAGTGCAGAGAATCGCCAGCAGCAGCAGTTTATCGTCCAAGTCGATAATAGATCCGAGGCAATATTCAATTTACAAACACGGGGACGGGCAAAAGTTCAACAAAATGTAACTCGATCTTTGTGCTTTACGAGAGTGAAACGAATCGAGGCGTGCGCAGCACTCGCGGCTGAGCCGTGTCGCCGAATGACAATTTAAAGTCGTTATAAATCCTCGGCATTGTTAGCCTTTGGGAGTAATAATAAGCAATCCGCAGTGCGCAGGCCACACGGTATATCAGTCGGGCGTAACGATCAATCCACGCTCTCTACGAACTTATCCGTGGAGCATAGCCGCGGGAGCCTATGCATCACCGGTGCACATACGAAATCGTTTATATTATAGCCGACGCGATCGAAAATTTATCCTCTTTGCCATTTGTATTTCGCTCTTTCTCGTCCCTCTCGATATCTCGCTGGGGTATTATATGGTGCGGCTCGCGCGAGAGGGACGAGAGCGACTCATTACCGGAGCGCGAAAAGTGATTGTTTGCTCGTCGGTCTGCTGCCGCAGCAGTTATAACGAACATCGAGCGCGACAGCCCGGTAATATATAGATGTGATGTGTGGGTGCTTATACACATATACGAGCCGTGCGCAGTTCAATTCTTCGAAAGACTAATCGCGTATGGTTGCGGGGGGTTGAGAGATCGAAAGAGAGAGAGAGAGAGAAAGAGAGAGGGGAAGAGCTGAGGTCTGAAAAAAAGCGCGAGACAATCGCGCGCGCAGCGTTCGCCGATTCAGCTCGTCGAGCGATGGGCGCCGTGCCATTAAGAATCCTGCGGAACGATGTAAAAAATAGCCATAGAGCCGGCGGCGGTGCGGAGGAGTACAAGAAAGAGAGAAAGAACGTCGATCGATTAGATTCCGACGCCGAAGTAAGCCTCATTTCTCTTGTCTCTTCTCTTGTTCTCGCGACGAAGATTCGAATGACACGCGCGTGCTCGCGATCCCGGAGCCAGTTTAATTAAACTACTGCAATAGACAGAAAGAGAGAGAGAGAGAGAGAGAGAGAGAGAGAAAGAGATGGCAAGCAGAGAAGGGAGCGCTAATCCGCGAATGGAATTTATGGCCCTGTGAGCGTAGCGGCGGGCGCGGGTGAGAAAAAGAGGTCGTCGAGACAGAGGGAACCCGTGGCGGGGGTTAAAAAATCTCTCCTGTGCGCGCCGCATCGATGTGTGCGTACCTATATACGTATGCCGGCGCATGTGCACGAATACGTATAGGCGCGAGCCGACTGTCAGCTGTGCTGCACTGCACTGCTTGGAGCGGCGCGACGAGACCCAACCGCATTTTACCTATACCTAGTTGCGCGCGGCACTGTAGCTGCGATAAATAGAGAGGGACAAAGAACGAAATATTTTTCGAATTTCACGCTGCCGCTGCCGTGTCGCGCGGTATTATATATACCGAATACCGTTTACACGCGTGCATTTGCGCGGACGGCCAACTGCACGCGCTGCACAAACTATTATATGTGTGTATATGCACGTAGCCGTTGTATAGCATAACCGATTGCCGCTATTTATCATTTTTCATATACCTACCGGTAGTGCAGGATACAGCGATCCCCGTGTAGAGCTCTTTTTTATTTATTCATTTCGAGATTATTATGGAAATATATCGCGAGGTGGGATAGGCGTGTGCGCGGGTGAGCGCAGCAGAGATTGTATATCGACGATGAAAAGACGCCGTCTGCTCGCCGCTGCCGCCACCGCCACGCGGAACAAGATATCTGCGTATATATAGGCTGCAGTTGCGTGGCACGTTTTAGTTATATACATACATAGGGAGCCGCGCGCACGCGACCATTAATGGCTCCGGCATAATCACTGCCTCGGCAGCGAGCCTAATGAATTAGTGATTCGAAGCGACTACCTGCCGTCGTGCTAGTAACGCAGCGGCATATAGCTGCGACATCCCTTTTTAATTCTCGGCTCGTCCTCGCCGTGGCTCTTCCATGTGTATGCACACGCGCCCGGGACTTCTTTTATTGGCAGACACGTTTCATCATTCATGATCCGACTCGACGAGAGAGCGAGAGAAAGAGAGAAAGAGAGAGGAAAGGAGAGACAGAGTCGTCCATATAGACTGAAATATTAGTGCGCGCGTTACATTTATGAGGTTAGCTTTGATCTGCCATAATGGGCGCTCGCGCGCAGTTGCGGTTTAAAATAATCATTTCGACGGATTTTTAACAGCTTTATGCCTCCCAGTTCGCGAGAAATTATTTTATTTTTTCTCTCTTCTACGCCGCGCATTTTGGAATTAGACGTGTATGCAATCTGCGGTATTTTCGAAAAACAAAAAAAACTCTTCGCGCGCCCGATACTTTCGGAAATCCAGGCTAATTTAGCTAGAATACAGCAATCGAACTCAATCGCGGCTTGGCTAATTATTAAAGTGTGAAATTTCTTTATATATATACAGTACAAATAAGCTTCAACTTCTGAGCACTGTATACAGTACATCACTTAGAGTTATTTGTAAACAACTTCTTGGAAAACGTAAAAAGTTGGAAATAAAAAAGTTGCCAAATATTACTGCGTAGAAACATGTGCGAGCCCGTAAAACAATTCAGGCACATGTAAAGCAAAACAGTTCGTATAAAAGTATTTTGTTTATTCGGTAATCAAAACGAGCTAACAAATGAAATTTTTCTCGTGTTCAAAAATGTATGAATATTCCAGGAAAAAAGGCTCGTGCTATAATTAACCTAAATAATTTGCATCTTGCCGCACACCGCTAAGAGTAATGTACTAGAATAATTTTCACTCCAAAGACAATGGGGGCCGCGCGCTCACATTTCTCTTAATTTTCCGCGAGAAATTTTTCTCTGTCCTTCGTCTGCACATTCCTATACCTATGTGTGTGTATTATTATATACTGCTATAGAAAAGCTACATCAAAGTCAACGTTGCTATTGAAGCACGTGACGACGCCGGGGTCAAAGAAATTTTACGCTTTTTCCATTCAGCGGAGCCGACTGGCATATTAAGTAAATCATTTTCTACCTGTAACTGTTAACCACGTTCAAATAACACAAGCTGACTCGGTGTTGAATGTGATATCTTTGTACTTTTAACAAATATCGCGGCTGAATGAAATTTTATAAAATTCCCTTTTCATAAATCATGCGGTCGCGCGGTCAAGTGCGCGCATGCGTAATTAAACTCCTTAATTCGCCAGAAAAAGAGAGATATGAAGCTGCGTCGCCAAGTAAATACCATCTTCGTAACTTTTGCAATTATTTTTCGAGCGCGAATCAATGTTCACGCGCGCTGACTCGTAACGAAGGTAAAAAAAACAACATGCAACGAGTGCGCAAGCTTGTGCATAAGAAAAATCATTTTGCGAACTTTTGATAATGTTGAAAAAACGCCGCCCTGGAGTCTCTCACTCACTCGCAGCGCAATTATAACGTAAACGAGCTTTTTTTCTTTTCCATCGGACATGATAGATTCGCGAATGCGTGGGAGTGAGAAAACGCCCAAAAGTGTGCAGTAGTGTGTGCACACTTGTTAGCATTACAGCAGCATTTCGCCCTCTCTGTGGCCTCATCCCCCAGCCAGTCGGCAAGGGAGAGTTGGCATTCCAGCCGCAGTGGAGTTAATCTTGGCCAGTTAACCGTTTTTTGCCAGCGCAAGAGAAGCAGCAGTAGCAGCAGTAGCAGCAGCGGAGCTCGCGTACGTGTATATGCCCATAAAAGCACGCTGCTAGTTAGTTCACTCGCGCGAGCTTGCGGACTCGAGCTGTGTACGTGTGTATTATATGTGTGGGTACGCGTGGGTGGGTGGGGGGCGGTCGGGTGGCTCATGGCTGGCTGCTTGACTGTGTATGTGCGGCGTCGACTATTTCACCTCTACGCCGATGGTAATTAACTTTTTGCCAACGAGAGGGAAACCCGAGGTAGTGTGTGTACGTGTGTGTACGTGTGTGTGTGTGTTTGTATGTGTATGCAAGCTGCAGCGCAAAATCGTCTTAACGACCAGGCGAGCTAGCTGCTAGTCTAGCTCGTTTGTCATTCAAGTGAAATTCGTCGGATGACCGTAGTTATATAGTAGCTCGACGTAGAGTAGCTAGCTGCGCGCAAGAGCTTCTGAATTATATGATACTTTGGTACTTCTTATTCCGCGCAGCTCGCACGTACACGCTCACGGCGGCAGCTACAGCATCGCCCCGACATACCTGCAGATGTATAAATTGCTTCTCACACGGCGGCGAGGCCAGCTCCTGTGCTTGTTAATAAACTTGCGCTCGCACGCTCACATATATATATATACACCTGGAGCGCGCGCGCGCGCGGTAATAATGCCCGAGAGTATGTGCATGCTCGCGTACATACGTATATTGTAACTAGCTGGCGCAGAGTTGCGCGGCTAAATTGCAACGTGTCTGATATAGCACGCGTGTAAGCCCCCGACCATTCGAATATACATAATAATTGTGCGTTGACTGCTCAGACAAGGCGCGAGAGCCGAGACGTACTATGTAGCGATTATTGGCTTACATTTACGCCAACTTTGCCGATGTGCGCCTTGTGCTCGGCATATCGCTCCGTGTTCGACTCGGCGATGATCGCTCAACGCCGGCTAACTCTCTAACATCTCTATATATAGTGCAGGTACGGTTCTCAACAAACACATGTAAACACGTGTATACGTGTATAATGAAACGAGCTTCCGAATGGGAAGAAAAAAAAGTTCATTCGCCTCGGTGGCGATGATTAATTTTCCCCCCGCGTCGCGCGTTAATCCCATAAATCATTATTTATGTATTTGACCTCGCGGCTAAGTGAGACGGAGGCCGAAATGGCAAAAGAGTAAGAAAGAGGAAATAAATTGGCCAGAACGTTAAAGCCGTATATGTGTAAAAAAAGGCAGAATATATCGTTGGCATTGATGCTAATTTTCAATAAACACGTAATAAATACCGTCTCTCGTAATTCGCGGCCCCCATAAATAAAGCCTCGTCAGACTGAAATCCGCGTCGGAAAAAGGAAAAAAGTGCTTAGCAGCTCTCGCGGTTCTGCGCTCGTCGGACCCCCCCACTTCCTCCAAAAAAGCTTTCTCAATTCATTTGAAATGCTACTTCATCGTTTTGTGAATCGATTTTATGTATATAAATTCCGAGATTCCGGAAAACGGACTGATAAATTTTCCGACAAAAGCGACGTTGGCACTGAGCACCGAGAGAAAGACTTATTAACAGTAAAGATATATCTTGATAGTCACCATATACGTGGTATTTCTAAAGCGCATCTCTTTACTTCCAGCTTCATAACTTTATTGTTAATGAATCCTTCTCTCAATGTGGATGCCAAGTGCGCAATCTCGCGCGTTGATCTATGTTCGCAACGTGTTTCCACGTTTCTTCTTCTCCCTCTCTCTCCCTGGGCTTACATCGGAGGCCCTGTGCGCGTCCGTCTCTATATATACATATAATTTTCTATATTATACGTGAAGCGAGGGTAACTAGTAATAATCCAGAGAGCGCCTCGGCATCGTCGCGCGATAAAATGTAAAACAGGCGTCGTAATCAAGGCTTATGATAATCCAGTCATCGCTCGGATAAGCGAGGCATTAAAAAGGCACTTTTCCCCGAGACGAAGCCGAGGTATATATATACGCACCGCGCCACCGCACACGTAGTCCCCGCGCGATTCTCCGCGCTCTCCGTGTAACCTAACCACACGCGCGCATGATTTTCTCGGCGCATACCCATATAATATCTCTACAGAAAAACCCGGCAGCGAGACTATTCTCAAACGGCAACGTCTATTTTGCGATTAAGCCGTTGCAGCCTTCGACGTACAATAATTTCTACAATGTCGCGGTAGTTCTACGCTGCGAATGCCTTGATGAATGCAGTTGCTGAGTCACGTGCGATTGTGCATTCGTACGCACGCACGAGGATATGTATGTCATGCATATTATATGCTTATAATATATGTACTTTCGTTTTTACATTCATCCACCACACTAAAAATTGTTATAAAAAGATTGCAGCTATTGTGGGCTTATAACGAATATTCGTGGATGATTGAAAAAAAAATCCCAAGGTGAGTTATGATGCAGCACACGCAGGCTCTAGTGTCCTATTTCTCTCTGCGCTAAGCTTTTAATACGTTGTAAAGAAGTGGCATTATATGGAGTTGCCAGTGGCATACTGTACCCCGATACATCGCGCTACTTTCAGTGGCACAGCTCCCCGAGAATATTTATTTCTCGTTCATCATTTTCTGTGGGATTTTCATCGCTGCCACTCTGCATCTTCAAAGTTTCAAGCTGTCTGTAATCAAAATTTTTTTCTAGCCGCACGAGTGGAAGAATGTTTCATCGAACCCGTATATGAATTCTCATCTGCTTTTAGAATCAATTGAAAACAGCTAGCAAACTCTGCGTAACAACGAGCGTTTATGGAGCACACAGAACTCGAGTGCACATATGTGCGTATACAGTTTGGTTGATAACCGCTGTAACAAATTATTTTTTTCCCACACGACGCGAGGGTTGTTGAGCTAACTTTGGGCAATTAGTATTTGAAAATTCATACACCGGAAACGAGATTTTTTAAATGTTTTAACGACGCAGCATGTAACACACTGGCTGGCGCACGCATCTCTCGTAATTTATCGCTTCTTACTTTTTGATACAGCATTCGGCAATTTATAGAGCAAACTAAATTAATTGCTGGGCAATCCTCTTAATTGACCGTTCAATTTCTTCTTAACAAACGCTCAATAGCAGCCTCGGAATTTCATTAAGAGCTTTGCGGAGCGGGCGAGGGTCAGTGGCTTTCATTTATCTATACACAGAGTATTTGACTGTAAATTTGAATGTCGATATACCTACGGGCAGAATTTGAAACTCGAGTTATCTTATAAGGGCTAGATGAGAGAGAGCGGGAAGGTAAGAGATCGACCGACCGAGCGTAGTCGAGTCGTGCGAGCTGCGCGTGTGGCAGCGATCCGCGAGAATTCGATGTAGCGTGCAGCGCTCCAGAAAGCCGAGCGAGAGAGACAGAGAGAGAGAGAGAGAGAGTTGGGAAGGGGCCACGAGTAGGAGGAGAATCTCGTGTTCGACAAGATCGTCGCTTTTCGTGGCTCATATATATACACGTATATATAAGTACTAGGTTACAACGCTAGCGGAGTGTTCCTCGGTCTCCTCTCCGTCTCTGTCTCTGTCTCGGAGATTCTCGAGCACGCGCCCTCGCGCTCCATTACAATTGACATTGTGGTATGCTTGCTCGGGCTCGAGCTCCCTTCCCCCTTGCCCGCGCCGTCACCGCAACGACTAGTCGCTAATTCGTGTTTTCACCCGTGTAAGTGGGTGAGCAAGAGCCGGAGATACAAGCAAAAAAGTACATCCCATAAAACTTGCCTCGAGACTCTCTGTGTATATACATCGCTCGTTTAAATGTACGCGCTCCGTCGCTCGAAATAAACCGCGCGCAACTTGCGCGCCAGTGACGACTTTATTATTGCGTTAGACTTTTAATCCCGTTTGCGGGCATTTACGGGTATTAAGCATCAATTAAAAATTTTTTTCAACGTCTGCATTCGCGTTGTCCTGAAATTCGATCGAATAATTGTGAAATTTTTACAATATTAATATTTACAAGTGTAAATTATTCAAATAAAAGAGGTCATCAAATTTGCACATTTGTTCTTGTTAATTTTCGTCTTTTACGGCC
Source organism: Trichogramma evanescens (assembly GCA_902732785.1). Classification (NCBI taxonomy): domain Eukaryota; kingdom Metazoa; phylum Arthropoda; class Insecta; order Hymenoptera; family Trichogrammatidae; genus Trichogramma; species Trichogramma evanescens. The sequence continues at coordinate 10,825 of CACVKI010145529.1, read as the reverse complement.
TCATTTATAAATAATCCGTACTATAATTATATTGTAATGACGTGAGAATGTGCTTGTGAAGACGCGTACTGAAAGCTCCAGCAAGAACAGCAGCGCAGAGGCGCGCAAAGCAAACAATCTTAAAGGCCCGAGCACATTTTGATCTTTTGATTCTCAGAAGTTTTCTTAGGTGCTCGCACTCGCGTCTGCTGTTACAGTCATTCCAAGTGAATCAACGAAACGTTGGGCGCTTCGTTGGGCGCGCGCGTAAGTAGCAACTCGATAAACAAACGCTAATGGTGTATTTTTGGATCAGGCCGCACGACGAGTCGTTCTCGAATAACACATTTGCTCGACGCGCATTTTCTAATGCCATAATCCAATAACGCATGCGATTCAAGTTCGCTTTTTCCTCTCTTTCTCTCTCTGGCACACATGCAGCATGAAACGTAACACATTGAAATTGATATCTGCGCTAAGGTATTTTCGTTCATCGCTATATACCGCGAAAGCAGAGGTGATGTTTATCTTGAGTTGAAAGTACACCAATTTCTAGCTGTCGCGATGAAAGCGAACATATGCATTGGGGACATTTGTATATCTAGCTGATATCTCGATGACGCGAGGGAAAATATTTTATTAAAAAAAATATAGGTCGTTTTTGCGTCTATCGCGGTAAAATTTAGCCTGGAATATGAACGATTATTTTAAATCTTCGCAGCTAGCCAAATGTTTAGAGAGTAATAAACTTAGCGGATAAACGTTCAATCAAATTCGAGATGTCAACTTTTCTTCGCCTTGGTGCCTGTATGAGGAGTTATTAATTTTCTCACCGTTTGCGATTCACCTCTTGAGCCGCGGCGAGAGCGTCACATTTACGCGTGAGATCGCGCGCACGTCGCGTTGCGAAGCGTAACGCAGTCACGCACGAACACGTATAGACCTAAGAACGTTGACAAATAAAAATGTAAGAGTCAAGTACATAAACGCAGCATACGAACATGTTCAACTGCGGCCTACTCGTGTTTATGCGATTAAGATTCCACGAAGAGTCGTATATCGATCGTATTTTATACATGCATACGTACACATACGTACTAGCTCGGAGCCGATGAGTGGAGTGGACAGTCATCGCGTTTAATGGGAAGTTCTTGAAGCGGGCTCGAGCTCTGCTGGCCTCGCACGCCCCTTTTGATAATATATTGCAGAGCCGAGCGTTTTTGCGCCATTTCGTATTTCGAGGGTGTGCGCACACTCGCCAAATACTCGATGTATGTGTAAACGGCCGCAGCAAAAACCCTTAACAAATATAACAATGTACACGCGGTGCGCCTCGTCTTGTTCAAGGTGTATCTTGAGGGTCAAAAAAAAAAAAAAAAACCGAATACGGTACGAGTTTTGAAAACGAGTGATAGAGATGTTCCAAAGTGCAAGAAAAAAAAGATAACTCGAGTACATTTCGGGTGGTTCAGCATTTTGATGAGGTTTGCTTCTCACGTTTGCTCGCGTTAGGGCCGTTCACGTTTTTCGAGCTCGCGTCTTCTCGGCCCTCGTGGTCGGTCGAGCCCCTCCCTTCAGATATTTAATTTACGAATTAAGCAATTATTCAATCTCATATGCACGGGGCCGACACGCGAAAGAAATAAGGTGCAAGATTTACCGTTTATTATCATGAAAATGAGTTTCGGTGTGAAAGGCGACGCATTGATTTTTAATTCAATCTTGAATTATGACAACGGAGGAAGGTGTTATTTGCCGGGGTGTGGCGGGCTTATACGACGGCCGCCGGGCTTCATAAACCTCTAACTAACATGTATACGTGCGAGCGTATACAGCGTCGGATAAACGTGTCATTTGGAATGTCAAACTCGCGTGACTAGAAACACAGCGGCAACACAGTAGCGCATATATAGTAGCGCGCGAGGTGCACTGGCTATAGCATAATGCGCGTGGCATCAAGTATAATTCTGGCTTGAGCTTTCGAACGGTGCCGGCACACATCTTGTACACATGCGAGAATTGTGTATGGAGCTCGCACGACAACCATGGCAGCAGCAGCAGCCACTGCACGACGCGCCACATATACAGCACAAATCACACTTGGAGCTCGCTCGAGCTTTATGTTAACAATAATGTTCTGTTCGTTCGCTCGCGCGCCTCGTGTCTGACGTGAAACTCGCTCACCCAAACCTCAAAGTCCGCACTCCATCTAAATTTTAATTAATTACTCATTTACCTTATTATTGATACATTCTACGCGAACAACTTAATTTCTCTTATTAACTTATGAACATTATCTTTTGGAAGGATACGTGCTCCAGTGACTAGAATATACAACGTTGACCCAGTTTCCTAATACCAAGATTAGTCCAGCGTCACGAGTTTGGATTGTTAATAATTACCATATTACAGATTCGATCGATATGTGCATACAACACATGTTTGGTTGTTGTTGTAACGTGCAAAAATAGCTCAAGGAATTTATGGACACCTGTGGTGAATTTCGCAAGTCCCTCCGTGGCTTGTCGCAGAGTACAGAAAACAATTTTTTCTTCAATTTTTCGTGACAAATGTTATACATGGCTTTCGGTGAGCTTTTTTTTTATTCATAAATTGGTGGAGGTCCAACTTGAACGCCCACTTTTGCTTCCTTTGCTTTTTGAAAAACTAATTTATTTTCTTAATTGCTACTTTCGAGTGTAACTAAACGAGGCAATGCTCCTGCCCGTACATCCACATACACATTAAGAGAAGGAGAGTTTTTGCGCGTATATATATTGTATATACCTGCTTGACTTTAATATGCCGAGCCACTTTGACCAATCTGAATTAAATTTCAGCACGCGAGCTTACTTTGATGGAGGAGAAATTTGTGATTGCTTCGAACTAATATTACGTAACATCGTGGCGCCATTACAAACACCTTTGATATTCGACGCCAAGTTGTTTAGTTCAAGTGCATCATATTTGATCGTTGATTCAAACGTCGAGATATTGCGCGAGCCGTAATACAATTTAATTGTAATGAAACGAATCTTATCTGAATTGGATGTACCAGTGAGCCAAAGCAACGAGTAATTGCTAACAGTGGAAAGTTCTTTTTTTCTTCCAAGAGTTCACGCGAACGAGGTCACCTTAGGTCAAGCGATAACATGACATTCATGATCGATGCTGATATTTATCGTTTTATATGCTACACATAGAAAATTTGCTCGGGCTTAATATGAGTGCGTGTGCGTAAGCCGATCGATTCCATTTTCTGCTGCTGTCGCTGCTGCTGGTGGGTGGTATACTTTATTGTCTAATTTTTAATCGTTTCCGGCTATCGTCAAAAATTAAAAATACTAATTCTGTTGCCGTTCGAGACTTGACGCGTAAGGAGTGAGTGAGAAAATATTGACGTCCGGAGCGATTAAGAATTTAAGCGCATTATGCTCTGTATTATAGCTATCAAGATGAAATACTTGAAATGGCTTGCAGATTTATTGTTGCGATATCTCGTGAATATATCTAATAATAGATTAGTCTGCGAAACTGAGCATTACACGCTAAATGAATGTATAACGCTGTATAGCTCCAATTCAAATTTAAATGAAAAATAACGTTCGAGATGCTGCGGAGATGAAGTTCTGTCCGTACAATATATAACACATTCTTATTTTACAAGTGTCTCATTAAACGATATAACAAGTCCAGTAATAGAAGAGGCGAGAGAAAAACGTTTTAACGTTGCGCCACGCTATCTCGAGGCCGCGTAAAAAAGCTCATTTTTTCCCTCGGCAATGACACAATTAGTACATCGTCCCATCACAATGTATACTTGGAATAGCCCGGCGTATTCGAGCTTAACTCGACTTAGCGATATCTGAGCGACAGCTTTAAGCTTCTGTAATCTAGAAACAAGAGCTTTATTATAGTCGAAGCGAAAAATCTCAATCTTTACTTTTGCTCGTTCTCAGTCCTGGACAATGTATAACGACTTGTTTCGCAACTTTTGGACGTACATTTCTTTGCATACCAACGCGCAGTTACACGCCTATAGCAGGTTATAATATATACGCGCCTGCAGTGCGAGCAATGACATCCGGCGACTTTCGGAGCTAATATTTACATTTCCAAACATTTATAATATACACAAGACATATATAGATATGGAAATCCGTGTCATAAACGTATTTATTTGTATGTGTGTACACAAATGCACGCGAGGCACAGGATACATATCGAATTGCGCGTACTGTCCATAAATCACAATAAATGCCCGCATAATTGCTACAGCGCTTTGGCAGCAATGGAGCTTCGTTATATTGCTACAAACAACTGGCAATTTTCGATAATTGCGCGATGCGCGCATGGATCTGCCTCTGTGTCCGTGTCCATGTACACGTGTATACCGATGTTTATACGTGTGTCTGTGTGTCTGTGCACGAGCAGCAACTGTGTGCTGTACTTTGTGCAGTGCAGCTGAATCGCGCGCACGACTGCTAGAGGGAGCGAGACAGATGAGAGCAAATATGAGCTATTTTATAACGTGCCTCTGATTATTATGATTGTGATTCAAATCTGACTGTATGCACGATCACGACGAGCGATGCGGCGAAATAGAAATTATCTCGTAAATGACATAAGGAAGACGTACACACGACATAATTATAATTGATGGCAGCTACGCCTCTCCGCTCTATGGGATAATAATTGCTACGGTGATTTCTTTGAAATGCAAAAAAACAGACGCGGTGTGTGATAACGATGTGCGCATTGCGTAATGCGATACGTAGTATTATGATGCACACAGTGTGAGGATGATGGACAGGCGTTCCATTTGTTGTGAGGACTTATTTATGAATGTATGATTTATTAAGCAGACTCGCGAGCTCTCATCCTTTCACTTTTTTGACGTTGCACGTTGCGCATATCGCGCAAAGTTCTGACAATTTTCGCTTGTTTTACATATTCGTCCTTTATATTTAGTCATTTATCAGAACGATTCTATATAGATCGAGCAATTTTTAAATGTACAGTATCATTTATTTTGTAATAATGTACAATATCGTGTGTGTAGTATTACTTTTTAGAAGGAGTAAAATTCTCGACTCGAGAGACTTCCGCATTGAAGATTGCACTGTGTATATGCTCGAGATTCGGCGCAAGCAACGTATACACGTATACGTGTAAATATATGTATATACATTCCAGATCCTATATATACGTACAACGGGCAAAGATGTATAGAGCACACACGCAAATTTGGGTGCACTCAACCGAATGGCATACAAAGGCTCAACTCCCTTCTATCATGATACAAGTAACCTATATATACGTGTCGTAAGTATATGTGTTCGACTGGGAATATATATATCTATACACAGGTATACAATAACAGTGAAGCTATCTCGGCACAAACGCGATGAAGCGATTATACAAGGGATAGAGAAAAAAGAGATAGGGTCTTACGGATACAGGAGGTGATATAGCGTTTAGCTGGATGAAAATAAAAATAAAAAAATAGACAAAAAAAACGAAAAAGAAAACTCTGGAGCTTCGTAGCACACGTATAGGCATTATTGAGACTCTATAGAGAAGGCAACTGCTCTATCTCAGTGCCGAAAAAAGACGACCAAGGAAAAAGCTTGCTACGTGTCCACTATCTGTGTGTGTGTGTGTGTGTTTATGTGTGCCCACGCCAGGGTATATACAGAAGGATAACGACGACGATGGGCCAAGGATAGATACACACATAAGCGCGCACACGTAGACACTGTATAGGGCCAAAGAAGACGTATTCGCACACACGCAGGGGAGGACGAGTGACGGTGTTGCGACAACATTGGACTCACTCGAGCAGTACACAGTGACACGCAGCAGTGTGTGTATGTACTGTGCAATACTGCAAGATCGTGTCTCCATCTCCTTTCTCAGGACGAGAAATGGCTATCTGTATAGAGCACATGTATTTGTGTGTGTGTCTTCCTCTTTCTCTCTCTCTCTCCCTCTCAGTTGCAGCAAGGGGATGAAGCTTAAGTGATACGTGAGAAGTAGATTGGCTATATCGTTGCAAAATACACGTATATACAGAGAAAAGTGAGCGCGTGCCGCATCGTATATACGCATTATGTATACACTGCAGCGAGCCAAGCACATACCGCAAGAGAAATAGAGGGACAGAGCGAGGGAGAAAGGTCAGCACGATGTTCTCATTCGGGGCTTCATTTATGGGGTCCAATCAAGACCGACCCTATCTCCGCTGCTATTGCGCGTACTCCAGTCTTTTCTTCCAGTAGCTATACCGTGTGGACTCTACGTAACTGTAATGTATTGCAGTCTTTTTTATATATAGCTAGAACAAACGAAAACAAGTCGTGTATACCAATGTGGGCCAGCAGCATCGGATGCGCTGCTGTTCCATGCCGGGGGTTCAGGGGCAAGCGAGGCTAGATAAACGAGCAACTGCGGCCTATGATCGAATTAAAATCAATTCCATGCTTTAAACCCTAGATGAACGTGCGTCCAGCTACACAGTTAGTCCAGCCCTTCTCTCTCCTGCGACTGTTGGGTTAGCAAACAAAGAGTCGGTAACATTTTTGGCCCTTTTTCCCTTAATTAAGGGAAAATTCAATCGCACGTACGAGCTGGATCTGTATTTTTAAAGCCCTGCAAGGTCCTTTTACGTCGCTACATCATATACGTTACCGTGGAAAATTATTGCACACGTTGAAATGAACTATTGTATTGTATTTCAAATTTATGCGGACGTTCGTGATAACTGGATTTTATATGTGGAAAAAAGGTGTCCAATGGCAGGGTGATATAACTCATTTAGCGCTTGACATTGGTATTATAAGGAATCCCTAACTCATTGCCTGTAAATGCATTGAAACTAACGATGATTGACGGCAATCAATGTTTGCGCGTAATATGTGCGCGTGTGGCTGGTGCTGCGCATAAACCGCTAGTGAGAAATTTTGTATCGTTAATCAAGTCGCGCGTATGATTGCCCAACGATTTATCTTGATAAGCTATTAATATTCATCGAAAGCCAAATTTTAACTCAAAAATCAACACGTGTATTCATGTGCATCTGCGAGAGCGAGGGCTCGTGTAGGTACAAAGAAAAGCTCGTGCTCTGGCAGAGAATATCGCTTTAAAGCCTCTTGCTCCGTTTCTCTCTCTCTCTCTCTCTCTCTTTTGCTTTCTCCTTCTCTCACTCTTTGGGTGTCTGGCTCTGCAGGTAATGGAATTCGAACAGCAGCAATGGTTTATATACGTTCTTCGATGCAAAATTTATCAAGCTCCACTAGGCAAGCGCGCCTGTGTTGGCGCGATTCCCATTTTTACTACTAAACTCGCTACGAGAACTGCATACTGCGGTTATATTACACCAAAGCGACGATCAAATACTCGTAAGTGTATAAATGTACTAGTTGCAAAGATGCTACCAGTTTTTTTTCTACTCCATCAGAATTTTGAGTCTGTGATGTACACCACGATTTAGTCCGATTATAGCTGATGAGATTCGGTCAGCGCTTTGAACCTTGGCTACTTGTAATCTTACACGATCAAACAGTACTAAATAGAACGACGTGACATAGATTCATACTTATGCCTTTTACCATAAATAGCACATTCTAGCTCTACGTTTCTACCTCGAACAACTTTCCAGAAAACACAAAATGTAACACGTGAAGTATACGAAAAAGGCTCACGGAAACAGCTGTATCTCAGTGAATTATCAAAATTTTAGAGTTATGAAAAATGTAACAGAAAGGGGAGCGAAAATTCTACTTAATAATTCGATAAAAAAATTTTGAGTTTAAGGTGCATATGTCCTCTTGAGTTTACGCACTATAGTGCTATAAAATGCACTATAGCGCACGTGACCCATGCGAAAGTAGTAAAATTATTATTTTGCTACTAATAAGTGATGATGGAGTATTTAAATTGAAAGTAAATATAAATTTATTGAAAACTCATCAATAGAACCAATTAAAGCCCTCAACATAAACGAATATACAAGAAGTAATAGTAAGTGACAGACTACAAAATTTTCATTGGCTTTTATACCTCGGAAACCAAATGAAGATACAATATGAATAAAATATATGTTCAGAAAAAAATCTTGATTTACTACTTAGCTAGCCCATGACTATTTACTTTGTGGTTAGTTTATGCAGATCAAATACTCAGGTTCAATCACTCCAAGAAAGTTAAAGAACACTTCAAATTGTATGTGTTATTTTTGTCAAGCTTATTGAGAGCCTATATGTAGAAAACATCAATTATAATATGGGGTTTTGATGGAATAATTGCCACGAAAATTTACCCAAGACTCAAAAATTAAATGAATCAGTGGATTTTTATTACTCGGAGAAGCAGGAGAAACCGATGAGTAAATGTGTAAAACGAATTTTGAAAGTGCAAAAGACTAGTATAAATTAAATTCATTAGAAAAAGACAGTGTCAATTATTAATTATCTTTTTTTTTTTACTGCTCAAAATAAAAATATAATTGATAATTTGTAATAATTGTTTTTTAATATTTCGTTTTAAGCTGTAATCAAATGTTCTGTTTAGCTGTTCATTTTTCATAAAACAAATATAATCAGCCTGGATATTGATAGAAGCAGCTGCACTAATGATAACAAGTTCCTAAAATGTACGAATCTATCGAATGACACAAATACTCGCGCGCACAAGCTCCCAGTTGAAAGCAAAGGAGTTTTGTCAGCTGCAGCAGCAGCAGCAGCAGTCGCGTTGCGCGCAAGTTATTGAGTAAACTTTGAATTGCACTTCAACAATTTAACAACGTGAATTTAGTTCCAATATCGACACAGTGACATAATCGTTGTCCTCGGCGCTCTGCGTAGCTCAGTAGCAGCTGTGCAGCTCGGTAGACAGTCGCGAGCGACTCTCTCTCTCTCTCTCTCTCTCTCTCTCTCTCATTCTCTCTCTCTTATTCTATCTCTCACTTGTAAGCAATCTAAATATGTATGTAGAGAAGGAGAGAGAGAGAGACCTTACTAACAATCATTACGTTAAGTACTCCTGTTTACATATAAATATACGCGGGTGTATGTGCGTGTCGCAACTCATACACACTCACAATCGTGCACATGCCTGTGTTTATAGAAAGCACTTATCGATCGGCAAACCAACAAACTCACTTGGAGCTTCGAGCCTCACCAATACCTGTCTACGCTATAGCGTCCTTTAAACGCGTGCATGAATGTACAGGCACATCTGTGAAACAATAATATTCAACGTTACGCTCGTGACGCTTATAAATATTTTCTCAGCGAGACATTATGGGCATTAGGCAAATTAGCTGAGCTTTTGGAAATATCTTGATGCATCATTATATCTGCAGTAGGCCATGTGTAAAATTATCTACTCCAGTTTAGTCTTTACTTTGCCTTCACTGTATTATTACTTCAAAGTGAATTTACTTAATGTGAGAGAGCCTACAATATATAAGTATGCTATTATGACTCGTTTCTTTCGCGTAAATGTATGGAAAGAAATTTTTTCCCAATAACGCGTTATATGCTTGGTGGCAGGTCATGTCTCGGATTATCCTGGATGTTGTGTAATTCCAGGCGATCCGGATGATAAGGCAAAACGGTCATCATTATAGGCACAAAGTCACGAGCTTTTCTTTTTTATATTGCTTGCGCAGCGTCGATCACTTAAAAAGGCATTATTTTTCATATCGAACGGAATCAATTTGAGCCCGTAATACCTACATGCGCACAAGGAGGGCATTATAATCACGCAGCACTAGGTATAGAGCACTGCAGATTCCATTATGAAAGTACAGTGCAGGGAGGTGCACTTTTTAATTATCTACAGTTCAGCCCAATTATCGATCGAGCCTGCAATTACAATTAAGATTTTATTTTTACGTCATTAGTTTTATGTACATCACAAGCTGTGTATAGCGGGCATACATAACATTTTGCGTTTTACTCTTTAAGCTGCAGTTCACAAATCGTATCATTTTTTACCCAGCTTGTGTTCGAAAAATTCATTTTGGATGAACTCATTGTGCCTCGTTGTATTTATCGTTTTAAAATCAGAAAACAAAACTTGAAAAATAAGGAAAAACAAGATTGTGAAAATAACTGATTTCGGAATGAAAACAATTTCGGAAAAATCATAATTAGAATTTCACAGGATGTAAAGTAGAAATGTTAGATTCTTTTCACAGTTTTTAAAAGATAGAGTGTCAACCAAATTGCCATAAGTACACCAAACGAAAGTGATTATTAAAAATGTGTAAATATTTAAAAATTAAGAATTTGAATTTTTATGAAAATATTATATTCTGAAATTATTGATCCCTAAAATGGAATTTTCAAAGTTATGATATAAATATTTCGATTTTTAAAATTCTACGTATTCCAAAAATTTCTAATATCTCAAATTTATCATTCGGAAATGTGAGCATGCTGTTTAAGTGTGAGTACGAGGTTTGTGTATCTGTGTGCGTGTGTGAGTATATGGGAAAATCCGCAAACTCGTTAATAATCATTATTCTTCACATCAGTTCTTTGACAAATACTTGCAAAGCATTCTTATGGAATTAATGTTAGGGCTATGGGTTATTTTATAAATTGAAATTAATTTTAATTTATCTTGAAAAAAAAAATAATAAGCACATATAAATGTAACCTTTAAAGAACATGCTTCAACTTGAGGGTTTACTCGAACCACCAAAAACAATTGGTAAAAATCGATTTGAACCCGTTAAAATGAATTATTGCTTCCTCCATAGAGGAAGCTATGTGATGGGTTCGAATATGAGTTTTTGAACCAGACCTCGTACGACAATTTCGTTTACATTTTTGTA
>CACVKI010145528.1:64630-100953 GCA_902732785.1 Trichogramma evanescens | reverse complement strand
TTTTTTTGTTCATTAAAATTGAAGGTGAGCAGCCAAGTTTTAATTTAAGACCAAAAATGTAGAGATTCACGGATTAAAAAACAGTTAGAGCTCAAAACGAAATTTTGTATTATTGGTCTTTTATAGAGCGAAATTGGCGATCTTGAATTAGTCTAATTTTTCAATAATGACATTTACGGGGAAGTTAGGCAACAACCGAACGTATTTCAACAATGAAATACGAATTCACCTTTAATAACCAAGTCCTTTCATTAATATAATTTTTTATGAGGAAGCTCTTTGCCAATAAATTGGCAGCGGTTTTATGATATTATACAATTTTAACATTATACTATTTATACTATCATGCTATTATACTATTTAAACATTATACTATTCATACTATTATATTATTTTACTATTTAAACATTATTATACATTATATATCATTTCTAACTATTTAGTCATTTTTTTGAACCTTAGTGGATTTTCCTTTCGATATTCCATGTCCAAAGCCAAAAAAAGTATCAGAGAAAAGTTGTAAACATTTTCGGTAACTCAAACACGAAATGAGTAATCATATTTACGGGAAAAGTGCCAAAAAAAACTTCAATCGCAATTGCATCCTCGAATTTCAAGAATTTTTTATACAATTGCTCACTTACGTATATCCTCAGATTGCATGCGTTTTCTGGAATACAGACTGCAGCCTGGGCAGCCTCGTACACGTGTACATCTGTAATAATAACGCACTCGTACGCGCTCGCCGTGCACTGCACCCAGCTGCAGTTCGGACGAGGAAACGAACTTATACGCACATCGTGAAAACCGTTATAGCTCATTCGGACACGTAGCATAAAACCAATGTTTAGGGATTCTGATTATTTCGCTGAGAAATTTATTTATGTATGTGTGTGTGCGATACCCATATACACAGCACCAGCTCGCGTACACCGACGTAATTGAATTAAGATACGTCACGAGATAAGCGCGCCTACTGCGAGCGCGCAAGCTTCATTGATAAAAGCACTTTTCCAGCATTAGTCGCCGGACGATTACAACCATGCGCTCGACTCTTATGTAGCGTGCAAATATTTCTGCGATTTTCGAGGGTAAAAAGTTTCGCAACACGGGATAAATCTCGGCTCGTTTCGTTGAGAGCCAATACGCACGCGCGCGCGTCTGCTGCTGCTGCACGGAGAAGAGAAATTTTCGCGATATCGCCTCTGAGATCGGCAAAATAGCTGCGTGGCGGTGCACGCAACGGAAGCGAATTAACGGCACCGCGTGCACGTTCAAAAATTGAATGTAAAAAAATTTGCACCAAACGTTCTTGCCAATCCTCGGATCATTTTAATCGCGCGGTATTAACTTTCTGATGTGAAGTTACAACGAGCTCGTTGTTCGATGCGTCGAGAATTTTGTATTATTATATTGAAAGATTTAATGCTCACTTCGCAAACGTTCATTTCCATTTTGTTTTAAAAAGTTTTAATTTTCACCGTAAATGCCCTAGCAGAAATGCTCAACATTAATGATGACCTAATAATTAAAAAACCATCATTTAAAATGTTTTAAAAAACATACCATTGATTGGCTATTTTTCTGTTTTAAATGTGACACAAGTACAAACTTTTAAATGACCTAAAACGGACTTTTGTAACGGATTAACCGACTTTTTTAACGGACGATTATTAAACTTTAAGCTTCTACCACCAGGTGGCGGGTACATTTGTCTGTATATCTGCAAGTGGCAAAGTAAAAATAATTGGATAAGTTTTAGAGCATAGTTTGAACAATTTTGACGTTAATTAATTTTAGTTTGTTGCAAAAGAGGAAAGTGTACCTTACAAAGAATTCTCGTGCTAATTTGCGAGATTTTCTCTATTACAAGAATGAATGACTTCGTCGGTGTGATGACTACTCGAGCGGTATTGAACGAAAAAGAGCGTATTGCAGCAAGAGAAAATGCAGAAACGCCGATACCAAGCGAGGCGACGAAGTCAAGAACAGCTAGTTGACAAGAGGTGGCACCACTCATTTCTACATTGGTTTGAGATAAAGAACATAGAGATATGGCTTTGTATCTTATGATGTAGCCAATAAAACTTTTCATTACATTACATTACATTACATTTGAGATAAAGAACAAGCAGGAAAATCAGTGAACGATTCTGAAGTTTCACACTTTATTGTCTTTGAGATTAGTAAAATGATAAACTACATTTCGTTAATTGATATTCTACATAATTAATGTATTTGTGTGCCAAATATTCATAATTAAATTATTCGTATCATTCATCATTAACATTTGAGCTGCTAACTTCTTAATTTTTCATACTTGATCGCAATTATTTTTTTTTCATAAACTTGATTCAAACACTGTTACTTTCAGTCACAAAATATCATAAATATCATTTCAATATCAGGACCAATATATTTAATAAAACCAAGGTCAACATTAGTATGTAAATATTTCATTTTTAATGTAAAAAACATAACTTTTTTTACCTTTTCAATCTGTCTAAATTCGAATCATAAATATCAACGACAATTTAACTTGTTAATAGTTCATTACACAACTTACAATAATACTGTATACTTTTCTAACATTAAATTCATTACAAATTGATTATTAGTATACATTACATAGGTAGTTTTGAAAATCAGTATATTATCGAATTTTTTCCAATTTTTTTATTTATTTTTGCGTTAATGTAAAAGAAAGATTTCAAAACGCAGTTCAAACAAATTTTTGGATATAGTAGCATGTACTTTTATTAGAATTATTTCTATATTTATATTTAAATCTAACTTCGATTAATATTATCGTTATTTGAAGTAGTTAATTGATTATACCACTTATTTTCCTTTTTAGGAAACTTATCTTTAGTTATTGTCTGTTCACACAGTATTGTCAGATACTTATTACGATAAATAAGTATTTTTATTTATTTTTAACCATAAAGCGTTGTCTGGACACTAAGGAAGACTATCTCAGTTGAGCTTTATTGTCTTTTTAAAACTATTAGAAAATGATTATCTTTAGCTCACTTTTTTAATTCGAACCTCTTTTAATACTATTAGACGGTTCGTAAAAAACTATCAATCAAAATTTGTTCCAAAAATATGATCACACATTTTCAATGAAACCCTTTATTATTTATTATCACAAACTTATCATTCAACTAAAGTAAAAAAATTTCTGCTTTTTTCGTGTAAATCAATGATGTGCTAAGATGATTTTTCTAATTTATCCCTAGGATTCAGTCAACAACATTGATTCATTACAACATATATCTAGTATAGTTTTACATACGTGATAACAATGAAAAAGATATTTCTACACATTTGGCGAGAACTGAATTATTCCATTTTTTTAAGTGCAATAAATAATTATAACGTTGTTTTATTACAACTCACTATGCAAAGGCTTTATCGAATCGCAAATTCAGGGACATAAATCATTAAAATTGATTATTCCAGTAATTGGTGAATCATCAATGATGATTAGTCAGAAATCCATTGAAGTATATCTTTAAATAATTCAAAATATTGTGAATTTATTTCGAAAATTGAATTGGAATAAAAGAAAAAGGTCAATATTTCAACTATTCATTTATCGTACTTATTTTTTTAATGGTATATGTCCTATGTGTATGTGATTAACTTATTCAGATATATTTGTTTTCTCTTAAACTATAAATGTGGTTTCTAACGATGTGAAGTTACTTTTTGTAGTTATTATATTGATACCCTTTTTATTAGTGAAAGTTTAAAATATCGCAAATAAAAATAATATTCTCTTCATAAGAGATTGTATTTTTGTAATTTGCTCGTAACTATGGGTAATTTTCTGCTTATATTATGTTGTTTTTTAGACACTCAGTGTAAAATTTTCTTTTTTTTTTTTTGAACATATTTTTTACAATCTATTTTACAAAATGTTTTTATCCGCATTTCATGCGCATTTATGATCATCTTATGTGTTGAGTATTGAAATATTTATGTGTAATAGTACAGTACCAAAAGTATATCAATATATTTTATCGAATGCTGCCCCAGGGACCCATTTATCTGAACTTTTCTATTTAATTGAATGTGAGACAAATCAAATTTCGTAGTTCTATAAAAGTATTCCTTTTTATCAAAATATTTACAAGACTCTCGAAACGAAGATTGTCATTTCAAACCTTGAAAGTATAAAGTAAATGGAAACTAAATTTAAAAAATTCAGCTGTAAAAAAACTTAAAAATTTCAAGTCTCAGTAATCGATAAGTTGCAATAAAAAATAAACAATCATTAATACAACTTATACGATATTACACGTTTTTGAGATTCAAGTCGTTTAAATACTATGTTTCCATTTATTTCATGTATAAGTTATATAGCACAGAGCCTCAATATAAATAGTCATAAATCGTTATATAATACAGTTTGATACATTTGAGAATAACACTGCAGCAATTTTTTTAAACCTTGCTGGTTATTTATATTATATATCTAATATATTTTTTGTTTAACATCAACACATTCATATATTTCTCTTTATTTTCTAAAAAATTCATGTGTGACCAGCATATATATTTATCATATATTTATCGTTTGCATTTTCATAATATATGAGAGATAGTCTCGTCTGTAAACAACGTAGGAAATATTTTGGCTCTTGCCCTCGTTTTCTCTCTCTCTCTCTCTCTCTCTCTCTCTCTCAGTAACCAAGAAAATTCGCGACAAATAAAAATAGTTTTTTTCATATAGTAATTTCTCTCTACGCCTTCTGTTTTTTTGTTTAACAGTATAAAAATACTTTCGTTCGATGATAACAAAATATCAACTTTTTAACGCGAATTTATCGTTATTTGTACTTACTTATTTTGTAATTCTGTAATTGCATATATTGAAGGTAATAGTAAATCAATCATTAGATAGCTGCATATTATTATCATCATTTTTTCTCATCCTTTCTTGACGGTGGTGTACGCCTCGATCTGCTTCGAGATCCAAGGTACGTACTTGGGCACAAACGCGTAGACGCCGGGTAGCCTCGGATGAGCGCATTTTATACCCCAGCTAACGATACCTCCAACGAACCAGCGATCTTCTTCGCCTTCGAATTGACATAGCAGAGGTCCACCTGAATCGCCCTATAGACATATTTTTACGTTTTATCATGGGATCGCGAATTAATTTCTATTAGTTTTAATTCTTTTTACATACTTGACACGCATCTTTTCCACCCTCCGGGTATCCTGCACAAATCATGCCCTCAGTTACATTGACCTCTTTGTGCAGAAGCCATGTGTTACAAATTTCTCGGTCTAATATAGGTACTGCGACTTCATTAATTGCCGGTTCGTATTCCGAGGCTGAAAATAATTATGTTTATTTGTATTGTGTAATAGCTTTGACTTACTCTAGGCATATCAAAATTGTAACTACTTTCAGTATCTTCTTTTTTTCCCCATCCTATCACGGTGCAAAAAGTGCCCGATCTTAGCTCTGAATTGGCTGGTGGTAAACAAATGGGTCGTAAGTGATCGTGAAATTCGACTCTGTGCTCCAGCTATTGTGAAAGTAATTTGTTTAATAGATCGATAAACTTTGAGAATGAAATATCCAATTGATAAATTGAAATAACTTACTTGGAAAAGAGCAACATCATTATCGTGTGGTACTCCTTCATTGTAATTGGGATGAGGGATAACTCTCATTACTTTCATCTTTTTACCAAGATAAGTATGAGCGTGACGTCTTGTAATACCCAACTGTATTGTCCAACCAGAGGTGTCGGAATGGCTGAAATTTTCATGTGCAAATATTAATATTTATTTAATATTCAATTCATGTTCACTATAAAAAATTTTTGACTTACTTGCCAACACAATGGGCAGCCGTCAAAACCCATTGATCGGCAATCAAAACACCGGCGCAGTAGAACACTTGTTCCGGACCACCTAGCAAAGCGGCAAGAAATGGCCAGTCTCCTGGTGCTGATTCCACACCGCCCACGATTCTCTTCTTGCGTGCTTTCAAATTTCCATAATTCTGCCTTTTACCGCATTCTGTTGAAATATTTGCCGGTTAGTTAACTACAAATGCTGTTTTCCACAAAAAAAGAAAATAATAAATCATTTCTCTCACCATAGTTGGAGCAAGTAAGATCAATAGTGGAGTAATCTTTCTCATCCGTGCATTCTTGAAATTCACGGAGTAAATTTCTAGAGCTCTTTGGAGTTGGATACCAGCGCTGAGGAGATGTTTCTACAGGTGCTGGATTAAGCGTTACATTACTTTCTGCCATCAAATACCTAAATGAGTCAACGTTCCTGTACAGAAATAATAACATTTTTTTATAACGATACAAAATTACCTATGAATCAAAGAGCATAGCGATTGAAAAAATAATTACGTGTATCCTAAAAGTCCACAGATATCTCTGGCTGTCGCCGGCGTCCATCGCGACACACAGGCTGACATGTACCTTCCTTTATGCGCGTTATAAACTTCCAATCGCCCTTTGCCCGTGTCTCCGTTCACTTCGCTTAATCTAACTATTTGATCACGAAACGAATAAAAGCTCGGAATTAGAGTAAATAATTTTAAAAAATGTTCAAACTAATAAGGATTTATCTCGTTAAACTGTAACTCACGGCAATTGCGCTCGTCCTGAGCCCAGGGACAGTCGAGCACGCCGTCGCAGAGATGCGTGGCCGACATGCAGCGGCGCTCGCCGCAGTGCAGCGAGGCTTGCGCAAGGACGCTCTTCAGGCTGTTGGCCACGCTCTTGCCGCCGCCCTTGGAGCTGATGGCCGCGAGGCCGGTGCGCTCGCTGTCGCTGCACTCCCCGCAGCCGATCTCGTCGCTGTGGTCCTCGCAGTCGACGTGGCCGTCGCAGCGCCAGTCCAGCGGTATGCAGCGCTTCTCGTCGCACTGGAAGCCGCTCAAGCACACTGATAGAAAGAAAAATTAGGAAAACATAAACAGGAGCATTGACATTGAGAATTTCGGTTGAGTCTAGTTTGAAAAAAATGTGAAAATGAACTTTACTTGGCCTTGCTGCTCTTTTTGCTGCTTCGATGACTTCATGATGTCCCACACAGACATTGGAATCGGGACTTTCAGGAAATAAATCACATTCCATGTACGCAGGTAAAGGCAAATTAAACACGTCCATGAAAAAACCGCAACGACGTTTAGTTTCTGTAAATTATAAAATTGATTTTTCACTAATTATCATAATGCATAATTGATAAAACTATACATTTAAGTAATCATCACTGTAAATAATAGTCATATAAAAGTTAATGTAAAGTGAGAACATTTTTTTCCTTCGCGTTGAAGAATTCAATCCCATGCAGAAGCATTACATTAAATTTAATGTAGAAATCTTTACAATTATTCGAATCGCATCAATTTTCATGTGTTTCATATATTTTTTCTGCTTTCGTAATTATGTAAAACACCAATTGAAATTAAATTTATAAATTTGAAATCAATAAATGTGTCATTTCGCGTCAAAACTTTCAGGTCTGCCACGATTGGTATTATTCAGTCGTATTGCTAAATTTGTAACTTGCTGTAAAAGTACCTAAAGATTTCCCGAATTTAAAAAATTTAGGACTAGCTACTTTCTAGAGTGTGAAACAAAACTTTTTCACTAGTTGTAACGAGAGGGAGAAGAAAAACGTGATTTTTGGCGAGTTGCCTGAAAAATGTTGTTGCACACTATGGAAAGTAGCTAGTCCGATGAAAAATTTTCAGATCTTTCGATCAAGGTTAATTAGAAAAATATTAAAAGTGAAGTTTTTGAAAAAATCGACTTTAAATCTGAGACAATTTTCTATTGAAATGATGGATTACTTTTTTTCTAGGTGAATTTAGGTATTTTTGTAGCGAGTTACAAATTTAGCGATTCGACTGAATAATACCGCTCATGGCCGCACTGGGAGTTTTGACGTGAAATTCTGTATCAATCGACAATGGATAAGTTTGTATCAAAATCGTGCTTTGACTTATACAACCATTTTGACTTTAGCTCTTGCAGATTTACAAATCAAGGTACTCGCCATCCAGCGGTGAAGGCTGGTTTTAATTTTTATTGAACTTTCATACTTCATGGAATCAATGAACGAAAATTATAACAGTATTAAACTATTAATTTTCAATGAAATTTTTAATGATTTTTGTTGATTTTGAATGAAAATCAATGTTTAGATTAATTAGCTTGCATTTTATGTGCAGTTAAATGTATAAATATAAATCAGCGCTAATACATTAATTTTAAACGAAGATAAAGCTTACTTTTATTAAATCTGCTTTTAATTTAAGGTTTATTTTAACAGTGTAAAACAGGTATGAATAATATTTACCATAACACAAACTTCTGCAGGGTCGAACCGCTTGTCCATTCATTCTTCCGCATTTAGGTATAAATATAGTGCACAAGAATAAAGCGGCGAGTTCGTAGCAACGAACGTCGATCAAGGCGTCGTAGTGCTCGAGTTCTTGCTGAGCGTCGCGCTGTCTGAAATTTCCCATCCAGTTTGGAAAAACCGTATAGTTGTATGGAACCTAGTGCCAAGATGAATTGAAAGCAATTGTCTAAGCAAAAGTTTTCTCAAAAATTTGTGTTTAATTTTATTCCCGATGTACTGTTTGAATTACCTGTGGATATTGACAGAAGCTCACGATAATCGGCAAACATACTCCCGGGGCTGGATTCTGTGGTACCGACGGCATTGTTGGTTCGGGGATGGTCGGTTCAACGGTTTTGTTGTATTTGGGTGATACGTTTGGATACACTTCGCACACAAATTCAGAATGAATTACAAATTAGTCATAATTTTTCTTGTCTTCAATGAATACATCATTATAAAACCAAAGGTCATTTGTTTTTTTCACGTAAATCTATGAATACTGTCAAATTACTTCTTTTCGATCGAATGACAATTAAGTAGATATACCCAAGTAACAATTTTGATCTGTTACGTCGAGCTTGCAACCTCTTGTAATAATATTACAAATACTTAATAAAACCTTTGCATATATTGTCTTGTACAATATCGCATTATGAGTTACTATCAACCCACTATCAATAACTATTATTTGAATATAAAATACCGCTAATTCGCCTAAAACCTAATACCATTAATAGATATCACTGTTAATGATTGCGTCGATTAGGGTTCTTATGAAATTTTTTTCAACTCACTTTATTTAATTACTGGGCATTCTTAATTTTTCCCTTTTTATGTATTTCATAGACTCTCTCTTTCAGTAAGTGACTATTAGCACTTTTCAAAATTTAACTATTTATAAAAAAATTCAAGTGGGAACGATAAATAATTTTCAAGGGATTTGAAAATCCCATTTACGTCGTGAATGAGGAGCGTATCGCAGCGGCTCAACTGCAATCCCCCATGATGAGTGGATTAAAATGAGACCTGTTTAAAAAATCTATAAATCTATGAATGCAATCTAGTGAAAAAAATTCTTTAAATTCGTGGCTAAAACCACGATTGAAATGTTTGTCACGTGACATGTGTAGTGGACTTGATAATTATACATTGAGATTTCAGAAATATGGACAACAGCGAAACAAAGGGTTGCCGGACGAAAAGGTCACCTTTTCCTTTCGGACCTTTTCGGGATTTGAGCCTTACGGTCTGACCTTTTCGGTCTGACCTTTTTGGTTTGACCTTTTCGTACCGGAATCAAACAAAGTAAATGTTGATATATATTTTGTCTATGGTTATTTTTATGTTCCAGAGAACGAAAAATTGCATTTTCCTCGTAAGTAGTATAAGTTTTATCGTAAATATTATCTACTTTTACCTTTACTATATATTCTGTCTTTGAAAAGTTTTAATCACGACTTCAGCCTCGAATTTTAGGAATTTTTTAAAGAATTACTCATACATTCACGTTCATTTTTTATTATTTGAAATAATAAGCGAAAAAAAATCAAATTCGATCAATCTTTTTAAATCAATCGATTACCTAATCAAAAGTAAAAATTTCCAAAAACTCTTGTTATCTGGATAAAACTATTTAAACTGAATTATAAAGATCTAATCATTTCCTAATTTTAATCATATTTATTTATATCATAACTTTATCATGTAATAATGCGTAGCTCAAATAAATGATATTAATGCCTGAATATACTCAAAAATTAAAACTTAATTCATGACATAAGTAAAATTATGTCATTAACAATAAAAAGAGAAAAATTAAATTAAAATGAATATTGTCTTGAGTAAAAATTGAAAATCAACGATAAAAATCGTTCTGGTTTTACGTGCGAAAAATAAATTAAATAAATTAAATTAAATACTCACTTTTAACATAACAGACAGCTGAACCACCCGCGACGATCAAGAGGGCCAAAAAAATTGCATACTTACTTCTGAAGTAGACAGCCAAGCCACCCGCCATGAACATGAGAGCAAACGCGTTGGCGA
The DNA here is from genome assembly GCA_902732785.1 of Trichogramma evanescens. Lineage (NCBI taxonomy): Eukaryota > Metazoa > Arthropoda > Insecta > Hymenoptera > Trichogrammatidae > Trichogramma > Trichogramma evanescens. The sequence goes on along the minus strand of CACVKI010145528.1, from coordinate 90,507 downwards.
TGACTTGAGCGAATCTGAAGCGCAATCTGCCTCGCGTAACGTAGTGACTACTGGGGCGCCTGGTCTCTCGCATTATCTGCAAACAATGTTATAATATATGTAATCCACGTGCTTCTAATTTTACTTGACACATCCTCGTCGCAAGATGAACGGGCTATAAAATGTCCATTAAAAATTGTTGTTTGTCTTCGAAGATAATAATTGAGGTACACACACCGCTGATGACTATGTATACACGGCGCGATTGTGTTATTTGTGATTTTGTCGACGATTAAATTTTCACCACACGCATCTTGAGTATAATTAAATAAGATGTGCACCCAAGGTTAATTTAATTACTATATAGTATAATTGAAAGTTGCTACTCGATGTTTGATTTTTAACGGTAAATTAGATAACAAAATATAAGTCCGATCGATCGATCTTTATTTGTCCAAGATTCAAATTATGTAAAAGTTTTTGTGCTTGCTTCGAAAATTAATTCTACAAAAGATCTTGTACAAGCTCGTACAGAACTTTCAATTAATTAAGTGAACTCTTGTTTTGCGCGATGCAAGCCGGGGAAACGCATAGAGTGTGTGAGAGAGAGATGAGAAAATCAATAAGTCGAAAATTAAGCGGCTGTGGCACAAGTGGCACACACCGGGGGCTGTATATACACACTTTCTCGGAGCTTTCGAGAGAACACACAAACAAAGCGTACAGTAATAGTAATGCAGTATACATAAGCCCTAAGACTTGCAGAGTACACTTTGGCGTCATCGCGTATGCGGCGAAACAAAACATTTTCTACTACTACTGCTGGTGGTGGTGGTGGTGGTAAACGAGAAAGACTTTATTATAAAATGTGAGTCGACAATAAACTTGTACGAGAATTCATCCGGCAGTCGCGTTTTCGATTGACATATCTATGAGGGTATATAATCGAGAGGCTGCGGCTCTTTGATCGAGCACGCGCAGGGGCTTCTTCGGCAATAAAGCAATTACAACGTGGCCCGCGCCCCATCCCGCCCGCGATCCGGTTATAATACCCTGCGATCGTTTGACCACATTCGCATAAGGTTTCTCTCAACTTGGTAGTTTGTCGTCGGTTTTCTCAATCATCTCGTTGTGTCGCCCAATTTTTATCGTGTACATTAAATTCGAAGCGAAACTCACGTGATGATGCATAGCCATGTTCCCTTCGTTTTCAAATCTGACGATGGCCTGCAGACTCGCCGGTGTGCTCATCGATTTGGTTATCGGGCTGCCCGGTGGATTTTCTTGCTCGACCGGCAGAGCTCGACCTGTAACAATATTTCAATCGCGAAGATCGATGTTTGAATTTTTTCATCGTTTTAAACTTTTTATCGAGAGAGGCAAAACTTTTTTCTCCACTTACCGGGAACTTTTCCATTAGCATGATGCTGCTGATGATGATGATGCTGCCTCTGGGGCAGCAGAGGCGTCTCCATGGTCTTGCACGTGTAGCTGGGCGAGCTCGTCTGGCTGAAGCTGTCCGAGGAGACATTGCTGTCTTGTCGCGCGTTCACGGGCTTCGATGCCGCCGCCGAATTTATCGCGCAGATGGAACTCAGAGGCGGTGGCAGATTCGTTTGCGTAGCTTTGGCCTCTGCCGCCGCCATCCCCGCCAGCGACTTATCTTGAGTTTTGGTGATGCAGCGCGTCGTCGTAGCATCGTTAAGCTGCATTTGAGATAAAGCAAAGAAAAAAGAAGTTTGACACATTTGCTTCGTTTGAATATTATACACAAGTAACGACGCCAACCTCGTGCTTGCCGGTGGAACATTCCTGAAATCGACCAGCTGCCAAGTGCGAGCACAGATTGTTCTCGTAGATCCTTCCCGCGGCATTGTAGGCTTGAGCGTGAGCGAGCTGCTTGTAGTACGGAGTCGAGGAGATTCTCGGATCGAAGTCATCCTCGTCCTCGTCGTCGGCCGATCTCTGCTGAAATTGCTGCTGCTGCCTCTTGTTGGTCGGCGAGCGCTGACCCCTCCTGGGCGATCTTGGAGGAAATAAATAGGATGACATTTTGCACCGATTAAAACAAAAACTGAAAATGTCTCGCTGACTCGCTTCTGTCGAAATTCGAGAGGTTTAACATACTAACGAACAATCGAAACTTGATGAAAAGAGGTCGCGTGTGCGTCAAAAAAAAATCTCCAAAAAAATATCTTATCATTTTGTAAATAAACACGGAATTACTTTATTTCTAAGCAGTAATTTTTTTTGTCACAAACATCACGTGTCCACTTCTTCTTTGTCGAGGCTTCATCGGTATAAGCTATGTGCTAATGGAAAAAAAATTCTAGACAATGGCAGACCATGTCTTCTGCAAAAGTTCGTCACGACGAAGAGTTATTATTTCTACATATATAAACATACGATGCACTCGTAATATATAAGATGTAAAGTACGAATGCACCCGTGTAATCCCCGCGACGTGACTTTTCATCTATTTTCCGTTGGGAAGCACTCGAGCCTCCCCTTGCCTGCCTCCCCCCTTTCTGTCAATACCACTGATACTTCGGTTCGCGCGTGTCTTTCTCTTTTTCTTTTCTCATACGCGGCACGAATGTATAGAGAGACTAAGCCAGTGGTAACGAGAATTTCACCGCGAAATCCGGAAACAAATACGGAATTGAAAAAAAAGGTGAGCATCGTCGCGAAAGAAAAGTACAAGGCGCGGAAATATATCGAGAATATAAACCGCGCCGAGGGAATTCGCTCGGAAGTAAATAGGCGGCGGCCTACCTATTACTTCTGAGATGCTGTTGTTGTTGCTGCTGCTGCTGCTGCTGGCGCCTAGAGGCGTGCGAGCTTTTGGTGCTGATGCTCTGAAGCTTCTTGCCGAGATCTTTCGAGGCTTGATTGAGCGCAGTGTTCTCGTCCGACTCGAACTCGTTGTTCGAATCGGACAGTGTATTGATGAAGGGGCCAGCGGTAGCAGCCTCTTTCCAGGATTGGCTTCTCGAGAGGTCGTGTTGTTGTTGTAGTTGTTGTTGTTTTTCTTGAACCTGTTGCTGCTGCTGTAGCGGTGGCGGCGATTCTGGTGGTGGAATTACTAACGGTATTGGCCGCTCGTTTCGGCTGCGCTTTGGTATTGGTGGTTTCACGTCTGCCGGCTGATAAATTGTGCTTTCATTATTGGCCTGTATAAACGTGGGGACCTCGATCAACATTATCTTAAGTTCTCTCTCTCTCCTCGGGCTTATCGCGTGCACGCGAGATATTATTATATATATATATATATTGTATAAAGTCGCTCGACTGAAAACATTTTTTAATGACTTGTATGTATTTTTTCCTTCTCGATTGTAAATATTTTTGTATTTTTTTGCGAATTTGCGAGCGATGCCAAGAAAATTTCGAACCTATGTGTGTTTTGTAAGTAAATTTAACGATGTTCCGGTGATTTGAATACAAAAAACGCTCGATTATTACTGCAGTTCGTGAATGCGTAAATTTTATGTTGAGATACGTGTACAGTTGATTAGACGTTATAAGCTTCATAGCTACCTGAAAACAAATTTGTGTAATCTCTTGTAAGTCGTATAAATGATTAAGGAGGCCTTAAACTATGTATTGCGTAATATAGATATTGCGTTTGTGTGTTCGAGATGTCTATTGGTTTATGTAGCTGGTATCCGCCAGTATGTGAGTTTGTATTGATAATCTGGAAAAATAAAGGTTTGTGTGTGTCAGTTTGGTTTATTTTTTTGTTAAATTAATAGTAGGTAGCAAAACCAAACAATTAATTTATGTTTATATAATTTGTATAAAAAATTGAATTTGGTTCCGTTTGTGACATTTTGCAATGAGAAATGTAACATATATTGCGAGTGTGCTGAGAAATGAAAATAAATATTCTTTAATATGACTTTAACGTTTCAAATTTTTTTTTTCTTAAAATCATAAATGAGACTCTTTTCAATCACCTGTATTGTGTCTCATGACGGACGTACTCTTACTTCCCGAGGAAATAATGCAAATTCAATGTTACGCAACTTTAAAAACATTTTTTGTGACTATACTTTTAGTAAAAGTTAATTAAAATTCATTTCCTCGATAAAGTAAGTAGATAGTTCAAAAATTTTAACTACGCTCGAGCGACGGAAATCATTCGAAAAAGTACAAATCCATCTTCCGATAATGGCAATTGAAATAAAAAGTTTTCTGAAGCTACGTAGATAAATTCAATTGAACCTACTGTTGCTGAATGTCGTCGGGGTAAGGGTGGTGGCACAATGCTATCTCCAGCAGGCATCAATCCATCGGGGAACAAAGAGCTCCGTGCGGGCAGTCCGACGCTGAAAGTTCTGTTTTGTCTGCGAGCATAAAATTGATTTCCCAATTTCGGCCTTTTTTTGCGCCATTATACAAACGAATCACTTTCTAAGTTTGAACGTAAAATCTCAAAGTTTGAATAGCAGTCATAGCACGTGTGTGATTATTTAAAAGCAAAAATATATATTATACTCGCAGATTTTCAATTAACTAGACTCTCGCTATTTGAACGATTGTTATGTGAACATTTAATCATGCTAATTGGTTCAATAATTAATCATTTCATACGAGAGTCTAAGCGATGTATTAGAGCCTAGATTAAGAGACTAAGCCATTAGATAAAGTTACAACTTTCCTTTTTATGATAAATTTTTAATTAACTTTTTTTATTAATTCCTGCAAAAAATTTTCATACTACGCTTGCGTGTTTCTGTTTTACCTTGGTTGGCGCGTTGGGCTGGTATCTGCAATATGCAAATTTGTCCCCGACATTCTGTTAAGTTCTGTAACACACACACAAAACAAGGAAAATAAAAAAGAATATATAATATAATTAAAGCGCGCAACATGATATAAAATATAAATTTTTTATACGAAATTTTAGTCTCGTACATATTGTATGTGACATAAAGCCAAAATAAGTATTGTGTTTCGGTAAAAAAAATTAAACTGTGTGCAATTTTTCTCATGGTCCGTTTGATTTATTAAGCAGGGAAAATAGCACCGTGCCGCGCCGTGCCGCGGACTCACTTAACAATGAATTTTATTTATTATCCCCCTCCGCGCTCTGAGCCGATACAGTTTATTTGCGCAACAGCATTATTCTTTTTTGTGTAAATGATATAAGGATAGTGAATGTATATATCGCACACACAAATGAATTTTTCGGGCTTTTTTTCCTTGTTTTATTTTCCTTTCTCCTTTCTTCGATATATAATGCGTACTGCACAGAAAAAAGGCGTGTGCTTAGATGTATATATCGAGCTATATTAGAGACTTGCCCGAGAGCTCTATCGATGCACTGCAGCAGCAGCACGCCTTGATATCCTTCGACTGCTCTGAGCCGGCTGAGCACACAAATTCTATCTCTTGTCAGTCGTATATTTTACAGCTAGTACACGCAGGAGAGATAGAGAGAGAGAGAGAAAAGTAGAGTCACATTGTGCAAAATGAGAATCGATATCTCAAAACCTCCATATATATTTTTCCCCTTTTTTGTAGCTTTGCTTATTATCATGATTATCATGCTCATTAGTTCTAGTTAAGTTCCACGTACAATATAACATATAGGCTGCCTCGTTTATCCGCGAAGTATATATAATACGAATAATCCCGAAGACTCGAAATTAAAGTCGTCCCGAAGGACGAGTGCGATAGCAGCAGCAGCAGCACCTGGCGCGCGCCTGATTAGAAATGGCATCTTCAAAGGCGCGCAATTCTACGTATATATGGCTTATAATGAATCCTCCTGGAAGGTCTTTGGGTATGGTATATATACGTTTAACGGAAATTTTGGGATTATCATTGAGAGACTCTGTGTGTGCATGTGGTTTTGGAAATTTCGTGTTGTTAGTTGACTCTGCTGCTGCTGCTTGCATGCGGATACTCGATAGATCCGATCTACGAGGCTCTTTGTACCCCCAAAGTGAAATAAGCCCTTTCAACAATTTAATAGTCAAGGCCTTTCCTACATTTCTGGCTGCGGAGAGAGCAGAGAGAGAGAGAGACTCGCTTGGTGAAATGAGCAGCGTCTGCATTTGATCGTGACTGTTATAGTAAATAAGCCTTTGCCCCTTGCTTTCGTTCTACTACTGCTGTCGCCGTTGCAGCGGGCTGCTGGTGGATTTCTATACGACTACTGCTATCTGTAACTTGTGCGTCTCTGTCCGTTGCCTATATATGTGGCCTTGACATTTTGTCGTGCAATAAAAATCATCAAACACGTCCTCTCTCTCTGGTTCCCTGAACTTGCGCAGCTCGCGTAATATAAACTCCGAGGCGAGCTTTTGTACAGGCGTGACACATCCCGAATATCTATTGCGGGTATATTATTATTTGTCGAAATACGTTTGCTGCAGCTATACATGAATTTCAATTGATGTAAGGAATTCAATAACTCATTACCGATTCCACGTCGATCAAACAAATATAAATGCAATTGCGCGTATTACATAAGATTAATTTGAGAATTGTGGAAAAAATTTTGCTTGCCCGGGGAGAATGTGAGGAAAATGTTGTTTAAACGTTGGGTTTTCGAAGCGAGAGGAAACCGAGAGCGTTCATAAATTACGTTACCAAAATTTTGTCCTTTTCAGACTCCCTTTACGCCCTTCTGTAATTTACTGTCTTGTGTAATAAACTTCGCCCTAAAAATGTGTGTCATATTCAGATTCGACCCACCCTCCTGTTTTCAACACGCGAGTTTTTAATAGAACATTTTGTAATAACTGAATAAACTTTTATACATAGTTTGAATTTTCAACACTTTCATTAAAAATATTGAGATTAGATTCGAAAGTCGAGTGAAATAGTCCACCAATGCTGTCTCTATACACTTTGAAAATGTTGCGCTTTTAGACCGACTCATGGAAAAGAACGATTGTGATTCTTCGCTTCAATAAGCTTGCTATTGAATAACGACGCGAATTTTTCTTCATTCAAAGTCATCGCACAGAAAAGTACCCTCCCCTATTTTCATTAGCACGTCCAGATAGCGGCTTTAACAATCTATTATTTCTTTCGAAATATCCAATTAAGTTTTTTTTGCAAGTGAACTGATTCACCGTATTGTGTTCTTAAGGTTTCTTATTTTACTGTCACTAAAAAGTATATAATATTTGTTATATTACTTTATTCGTCCTTATAAAATAGCTCAACATTGATATCGACCTAACCGAAAAGATTAAATGACCTGAAAATGTCAATTTTATTCGTTTCAAAAAATTTAAACCAGTTTTCAATCACCATAAATACGATTGTACCACTTTACACCAGTAGATGGAGAGTACCTTTATTCGTAAATCTGCAAGTGTTTAAGTCCAAATAATTGTATAAGTCAAAGTATAGTTTGAAAAATTTTAACGAATTCAATTCTATTCGATTTTACTTTTCAATAATTATAAATCTTTACCGTCAGATTGATACAATAAAAGTGATAACTGCAAAAAAATCAATATCAGCTTCCAACCGAAATATCGTAACATAAAAAGAGAGCCAAGAGAGTCTTCCGGTCGAATTGCACCGGCCAGTCCTTATAAATCAGCCCGCAAGCGTAGATCAATGATTCGTGTGACTATACGTTATGGTCGCGCGCAGATATAGATGTTATTTTTTTGCTCTCTCAGTATTTCGCTCTCTCTCTCTCTCGTGCGCGCGATCAGTCGTGTGCGCACCGTCTTTTTTCTCGTCAACGGAAGTCATCCCTCTCGTCTCACTCTCTCTCTCTCTCTCTTTGGTTTATAGTGAAGTGCTCTCTCGCTCACGCTCGGCAGAAAGTTTGAAGCGCGCGTCAAACAAAATGCTATACATAAAAAATTTTGCGAAGTATGCCGTGCCCAGCCATGCAACGCGATATTATTTTTTTCAACTTTTATCAGGAAAAAAAATATGCTCGAAATGCACTTCAGAACGTGTTCCAAATGTCTTTGTTTTTCATTATGTAACTTCGTGATTTCAATCTCAAGATAATTGTTTATGTAAGGCAAATATTTTTGAGGCCTGCATCGTCTATACGCATGTACTAACAATAAATATTTATCATTTAGTTTCAGGTTGTGCAAATCTTGCGATCATTAGAGCGGTAAACAGTCAACAAAACATCTCGGCTCCAGGCTGATGTTTAATTATGGTTCGTTTTTATATACAAAATTAAGATTTTTTAAACAATATCTTTTTTTGCTCGAAATTGATGCAGAGGCCTCAAGGTATTTGCGTATAAACACTGAAATCGCCATCAAAAACAGCTGATGCCATATCAAGGGATTATTAAAAGAATGTTTTTTATTAAAACGGTCTCGTATGCCGAGGACAAAAAGTAGGTCACTTTTTATCCAGAGAAACATAAATTACGTCGTCATTTAATTGCTAGCAAGTATTTTAATCGCCGTATGGATTTTACGCATATGATCCACCAGATTTATTTCAAGTCCTGTATACATTTCTCAGATATATTTTCAGTAAAATCGGCTCAATCGCGAGTCAAAAGCAAAAGGAGAATAAGCAAAGGAATTGTAGTTTTGTAAAATCTGTGCATTAAAAATATATCGACTACATCGGGAAATAGAATAGAGAGTTAAGAACTCGATATTAAATACTGTTATGAATTTTTTTTCGCCGTGTTACTTTACAGGTAATATGTAGAACATGAAAAACATGTTTTGACTTGTGAAATTTTATAGCAATATAATATAATTTTATAGCGGTATATAATGATCTAAACTTTTAGATGAAACATAAACATATAAACATAACTTTGCAGTTATCATTTAGAAAATCAAGTCACCAAGTACATAGAGTTAAATCCTATGCTTCGTTTTACATTAGGACGCAAAATATATACTTTTAGGGCAGATTTAAAAAAGTTGCCAAGTAAAACGGGAGAAAAAATTTCAAAGAATCAAAAAAATTCTTCGAAACGTGTTCATCGCGAGAAAAAACTTCAACGAAGATCAAACTTCTAAATTTTTTTTTCTTTTCGAGGTAGCACCTGTGTTTAACTACGTAATCATGCCTTCTTTCGTATTTAATTTTTAAGAGTTACGCCTAAACAAAATTTTTTAATCTCGTGTCCGGGGATTAACAAAAAATCGTGACACATACCTTGACCACGTAAAAAGAAATCCTAATGTACGTGTTTATCAGCCTTGCCCTGTAATTACGCGCGTCTTGGGCTACTTTTGTTTTGTTTTATGTTTTTTTTGCCGTCCACGTACTTTATATACGAAATCAATTTTAAATTCTAGAAACAACCGAAACTCGTGACGATTCTCGTTGAAGATAACTAAAAACAAGATTTAGTATAGGAAGTAAAGTAAAATGAAATCTCACAGTACAAACTTGCTTGAGCGTAGTAAAAACTAAACAAACAGTCGAATGTATAGTCTCCGCAGGATTCGTCGCCATGCCAAGCTCTCACCGTGAATTTGCTTCCGTTCTTTTTTGTTCGGAGCGAGTATCTCAGACATCTTTCAGGAGAGAAGTGCTCCTGCCCAATTCAAAGCTTTCCTTCAAATCTTTCTATATTCGCAGTCGTTTTATTGAAAAAAACGTCGGAATACTGAAAGCCTCAAAACGGACCGTAGAAGATTATATCGTAATAATAAAAAATGAATTCAAGGTTGAATTCTCTCGATGATACGTTTTTGATTAGAATTTTTGGCACATTATCAACTATTCAGATTTTTTCCATCTGAATTATACTTGGAATCGCGCATGATAAGGCACCGTAAATCTTTTCCGATCATCGCTTTAACTGATTAAAACTTATCAATGCTAGAAATGAAATTGATTTGTACCTCAGTAATAAACTTATAACGTGAAAAAAAACTTGAAAGAACTGTTTTAATACCATCCAGAGAGCCACCTAATTCAATCTCATTACGATGAGATTCAACTTTTAATGTGTGAGCATTTACTTCGCAAACTGTACGTTACTTTCTAAACTTTAATGTAAGCCTATTATCTCTGGAAATGAATCGTCGACCGACCATTGTGTTGCATGGCAAATTATGTCGAGTAGAATTTATTGTTTTAATTCCCAATGATACAGTTAACTTTGAAGGGTGTCCCGAAAGACACATTATTATTTACGGTAAACCTCAGCATTTGTATCGTCGCAATATTAACTCGATGTCTATGATTAAAAGCATAGTTGTACCATATTATCGATAAAATACATCGCGCGATTTAACCATGATTTTCAAATTCAATACTATTGAAATAACGGAGAAGCGAGAATCAAAATTATTTAGTGTTAAACAGCTGCAGATCGACTCGTATGAATTTTATTCCCCGAACACAATATAATGACATTAAAATCGAATTTGCCAAACGCTGCACACGATCTACAGGTAGTTGAGCAGTTTCACGCTTTTACGATTCGCAACGCAGGAACGTTGTACTTACTGTATATCCCACATCGGAATAAATTTCCAGTCCCGAACCAAATAATAATGGAAAATCCTCATGCGATACATCGATCGATCACTCACCTTTCGTATAATTGCAGTGATGCAATCGACGACGTGGAGCGAGTGAATTTTACGCGTTGACGCGTCGTCGTCGTCGTCGTCGTTGCTGGACTAATGACTGCTGAAGCGGCAGCGGCGGACGATTTCCGCGCGACGATGACGACGATTATTCGGTATTTGAGAGCTCGTGGTGACGGCGCAATCAGTAATTGTCGCGCTCGCTACTGTCTGCTTGCGAGCCAGCTTCATTTTGAACTTGGGCATTATTGTAGCAGTATCCGCTGGCCGTAGTAGCTTTTACTGCTCCAGCAGTAGATCGCCGCTCGAGTTGCGATAAAAACTGCTGCCACTGCTGCTGCCACTGCTGCAGGTATATGGTAGCACTGAAAAAGTCGGATCGGTGGTAACTGTTGAGCTCTCTGATTGATTCAGCGATTTAACGATCGCGATGAGAAAAAAAGCTCCGAGAGTTGTTAACTTTTCCCGCTCTCGAGAATTTAATTGACGATTGAGCGATCCACTCGATAGTTGGAATTTTTTTTACAAAATTGTATTGTCCGGACTAGTCGATGCAGGCTTAGAAGTTGATGTTTAATTTTTTTTCATGTATTTAATTTAAAAACTGTAGAAACGTTTATCTCTAGATTATTGGAGAGTTTATAATGAAAATTAAGAAAATGAAATAGGAAGCAAGTGAATTTGACAATAAAGAAAGTACATACCTATTGTATAAAAGCTTATTGTCGAAGTGTAGTATTTTTTCTTTTTTTCTATTTTCTTATAGAATTGAATAAGGCCAGTCTAAAAAGTTATTGTCTAATAATAAGTAGCAGCAGGGGTAAAAACAAAAACCACAGTAGCAACAACAACAGAAATAACCGAAGCGCAGTACAGCACACACGTGAGTGGTGTAGATGTGCTTTGTAAGGTGTGCAAAACGTGCTTTTATATATGCGGGGTGGTGAGCTATTCTATTTCATTATTACGTTACACTAAGTGAGGCGCGTGTGCTTGTGCGAAAGCGTGGGTGGATAGCGTACAACTGAGCGCGCCGGCTGCTGAGCGCGGTCGAGCGAGCCCTTCTTCTTCTCTCTATTTTTCCCGTTTTCCCCCGGTCTGCTGCTGTCTCTCTCTCTCTCTCTCTCTCTCTCTGTATATATGCGCGAAAGCTGCTGCTGCTGCTGAAAACGCGACGATATCCTCTCCTCTCCAGCGCCTATATCTATATGCGTGTGTATAACTGTATAGAACAGGATGGTGCAGCCGTTTTGTACGCGACGAGTAGTCCTGCGTACGACGACGAGGAGGAGGCATCCCCCACAGCCACCTCTCTTGGCTCGTTGAAACCCCGAGCCTGCGCCCCTGATGCTACACCACTACTGTCTGACTGCAGCTATTCCTACTCCACTACTGCTACCACCACTACTACTACTGCGGCCGCCGTCGCCGCCACTGCCACTGCTACTGCTACTCGATTCCTAGATGCCAGCCTTTTTCTAAACTGTATACACATGGAAATATCTATGTACACACACATGATCGTCCTCTGTATTGTTGCGGGCTGCTGCTGCAAGGCCTAGGCCTGCGTCTGTGTGAGCGTGTCCGGCGCGTGAGTAGTGTGCGTTGTTCCAAAAGTCGCGCGTCCGTGCCTCTAGATCATAGAGTGACCTCAAATAAGTTTAAAACGCACTTTCTCGCCTCGATATAATATAGGCGCGAGAGTAAATCATTTCTTTCCTCCCATTTCGTTTTTTTTTTCATAAGCGCTCGATGGTTTTTTATTCTTCTGCTTTATATTTTGCGATAAATCTTGTTCTTTTTTTTTATTCGTTCAACATTGCGATACGTTCCATTTATCGTTTTTTATGCGAGATAAATTATATTGTATAACGAATTTGACTAAAAAAAGTTCTGAATGAAAAGTAAGCAAGTGTTTCTTTGTGTTATTGCGTACAAATGACACAACGTAACGCGCTAATTGACTGCAAAGCATTATGATACAATTAACAGCTAAACGAGCTAGAGTAACCGAAACAGCTTTAGAGAAATAGATAATGTAATTAAAAAGTTATTAATCGTACGTGAAAAGGTTTATATATTTTTTCTTTTTCTTAATGATTTTGTGAACAATTCAATGTCTCGACTAGTTCAAACGTTCTAAATTTCAAATTCACGCAATTAAATGAAAACTATCATCCTTGTATAAATCCAGATAGCAGACCAAATTTGATATAAAATCTTCCGAGTAAGAGATTTTAATAAAATGACATTCGAGTAGCGCAATGATACGTACATTCGGTTACATAAAATTAGTCCGGGGGTAGTAGCTAGCTGCTCGAGCTTAAAAAATATGCGCGAAACGTCAGGCCGGAGAAAAATGGATAGCCCTATTAAAACGTGTAACAGGAGAAGAGAAACTGCTGAACTGCAAAATACGAGACAGGATTCCAGAAGGATATAAGATTGGCCGCCGCCGCTGCAGCAAGCTTATGCACGAGCGAGTCTGGGAAGATATAGAGGAGGCCGCGATGAATATATGAGAGGGGCTGCTGTGCTGCTGCTAGGCCGCCCAGCCGTCATCGGTCGCTGATGGATTTTGGCCGAGTCGCGCCGTTTTTTTTTTTATAATGTGTCAGGCAGCAGTGCAGGCGCAAAAGGACAAGGTCACGATATTAAAAGGCAACAAAAGACGAGGTAGACGACGGAAACGTTGCTGGACTGGCAGCGTCCAAAGCGTATCGCGTGACCGCAAGTAACTTCACGAAGAGTTGAGGCGGATTTCAAACTCTCAAGTGTCCTCGATCACTCGCAGTTCAGCCTCAAACGTTTGTGCGAGGCACACCGTTTGTTAATCATCTTACTTCCGGCTCCAGTGAAGAAGCTCTGCGATTGGCTCGACAATGAGCTTTTGAACCAGGCGCCGTAAAATAATTTGATTAAGATATTTTCAAATGAGATTAAATTTCCCGTAAATGTCTGCAAGTATTATATGTGAAACACTTACAGAGCATTTATCTCAAAAACGGGACGTTAAATCGCTTCGAAACAAACTTCATTTATGCTGCTTCTACTGTATGTATTTAGTTGGAAAAAGTGCGCGAACAAAGTTTAGAAATAAATTCTGTTTCTAGGCAACGATTTATACTAGAAAATCAATGTGAAGTGGGTACTTGGATAATATATTGTTAATATTTAATTTAATGTAAGTTGTACGTTAAGTAAAAATTGTTTCAAAAATCGCAACAAAATTAATAACAGTTTGAAATATTTTATTTGATACATTATTTATTTTTTCATCAGAAAAATCGTCTAAAATGGCATTTCTTTTATTGCAAGCCTTGATTGCTTCCAAATTTCTTCGGACAAATTTCACACTTCTTAGGTTTGCTCTCATTATTTACTTTTAAATTGTGTATTTCGAGGTAACTTTTGAATGTATGATTTGTGACAAATCGACACTAAAATTATTTGCTACGACTATGTACCGTCATCATATGCCTTTCGAGTTTATTCAAATTTAGTATGCAAATAATTTGTGACAAATCTCACATTCAAAGCGTTTGCTGCGATCATGTACTGTCATTATGTGGGATTTGAGGTTATCCTTGCGGCCATATAACTTGTGACAAATATCACACTCGAAGAGCTTGTTACGATCATGTACTGATCTTATGTGCTTATTGAGGTCACTCTTGAATCCATATGATTTGTGACAAATTTCACATTCGAAGGGTTTGCTACGAATATGTACTGCATTTATATGTTTATTGAGGTTATTCTTGTATCCGAATGATTTCTGACAAATCTCACATTCAAAGAGTTTATTACATTCATTTACTGTATTTATGTGATTTTTCAGAGCATTCTTATATCCAAATGATTTGTGACAAATCGCACATTCAAAGGGTTTGATTAGACTATGTACTGAACGTATGTGAAGATTGAGTTGACCTTTTTGTCCAAATGATTTGTGACAAATATCACATTCAAAAAAATTTTCACGTTTATGTACTAAACTTATGTGCCTGTTGAGGGTACCTTTTTGTCCAAATGATTTATGACAAATCTCACATTCGAAAGGTTTTCTCCGTTCATGTACTATAGTTATATGCCTTTTCACGTTTCTTTTTAGTCCAAATGATTTGTGGCAATTATCACATTCAAACAGATTCCTACGATCATGCACTGCCATTATGTGAGTATTGAGATGACCTTTGTTTCCAAATGATTTATGACAAATTTCACATTCAAAGGGTTTGATTCGATTATGTACCCTATGTATATGAGTTTTGAGATTACTTGTGATTCCAAATGATTTATGACAAATTCCACTTTCTTTTTGTCGGGAATCTTCTTAGAATTGGTTTTTCTATTTTTACATTAGGTGGGTAACTTTGATACTCAGTTTTGCAAATGGTTGTTAATAAAGACTTCAGTTCAGGTTTCACATCTTTGCACTCAAAATCTACGAATATTTTTTCGTGTAATTTTTTGTGTGACCCCATAGTCTCATTCACCTGATCAGCCTAGAATTAAAATTGCTTAATAATTTTTGATTGTGGATAAACAGAACATAACTCAAATCAATAAACTTACCGAAGATTTGAAACCCGTGCATGTTTCAACGTTTTAGGCTTTACAAGAGCCCACCGAATCGAAATCTTTCGGCTCTTTTTTCACACTAAAGAATAACGAAATGTTTATCAAGCGATCGCTTGAAAAATATCATGACGCATAAAAACTATTATACCTAATTGCGTCTTCTCTGCTATCCATCATTGGATTGATTTTTATGTATTTCCACTGTAAACACGGAATATACCGAAAAAATATTTGAGGTTATACACCTCGAGTAATCAATATTGAAGCTCGATTAGGCAGAGATCTATGCTCTCTTACTGTTATTTTTTTTTATTTTTTTTTCTCTCTCTTTATTAGACACCTTCTTCTCAGATTTGTAAACACTTGCTCACCTATAGGAATTTAGCTTCTCGCTAGTGACTGAACGCACTACTCGCATATGAGCAAGGAGACTCTATATGCTTGTGTGATAGCTTCTTGACGATACTTTCCCCCTCTACTATCGACTGGCCATTACGCAGTAATTCACTGCGATGCATAGATGTCCTAACATTGTCTCATTAGGGACAAATCAAAATTGTGATGAAATTTTTTTTTCGACTTTTCGAAATAAATTTTTTTGTGACTGGGTGCAATAATCTTGACTATGATGTTCAAATATTTATTTTCTATAGAAAGAAGCTCGCTTTCAATAAATAAGAAAAGGCTTTTACTTAAGCACAATCCCACTTCAAATAGTCTTTACGAATTATCTTTTATATTTAGCTAGTTTAGCAATGGCAACATTAAAAGTTTAACGCATCATAAAAGGTTGCTCAGAGCTTGCATCAAAGCCGTATTTATAAAAATCACTGAAAAGATTTATTAGCACGTACGGGACAAAATTATTTCGCGGCCGAATATGTATTATGTTGAACGCGACACTCAAATATGAGTTTGAATAATTTTAAATGCTGATACGTCTTCATTTCTGTCTGATTTCCGTCTAATTTTCGAGCTTCGGAGCTAACAACTGAAAAAACTGTCTAAATGAAATGTATTAAAATTTATCACTTTTAAATTAAATTAATTTTTTTTATGAACATTTTCGAACATAAAAACGAGATTATCAAATTTTTCAGTATAAGCTCTCTTTTCCCAATTTATTGACAGCGGTTCTTAACGTGACTACGCATGAATACGACGGGATATTTTGTAAAGAGCCGCTGTGAAAATTGCGTGTCGATGCATACATTCGTTCACATACGTGCGTGCGAGCTTTCATTCGAAACGGTATCAACTAATGGGCGCGCTTTAATTCTCTGTTTTTTATCGGATCAACTCCGAGGATTCGAAGTTTTAATTCGGTTTATCAATTCGGTGTACGGAGCACGTATAGGTATTGCAGCATAGCTTTTATTCCATAGATTAAAAAAAGAGGAATCGATTACCACGAAATTTATTTGCGATATTAGTTTTTTTCTTAATTACCGCGTAAATTTCTGTATCGGCAAAAAGAACGTACGCGACAAGATTTTTCGATCTCTCTCGAACACACACAGACATATCGCAGCCACGTATGCTCCGCGATCGAAAAAATGCCCTCGAATAAAAGCTCGCTCTCGAGATTTGTCACGGCCGCTGTACAATACACAAAATCCAAAGATCCTTCGAATTCCATGCTGAAATATATATTCAGTAAAAAAAAAAGGTCAAAGCTGTCGAGCAAAATCTCTTGTCTCTCGTGAAACGTATATAAATACGGATCATGGTTGTTCAGTCGCTCAAGGAGTTATTTCGAGCTGTGCTTTGAATTCATCATAGAATAGTGTTGCTATAAAAGCCCACCACGTATTTATAATCGTCGTATGCACACAATATTCAGCATAATAGTGGTGTATTATGGCCTTTCGAAGCAGAGGTGCATTTCAGACCAGCGAGTATTTTACGGTAGGTAGTATGTACGACGGGGTGAGTGTACACACGGCGCCACCGAGTCCCGCCAAAATAAAGTGCAGGCTCCGACTGCCACCGCGCGACTGCCGCCGTCGCGTCTCTACGTCGCCTATAACGAAACTCGCAGCTCGAAATCCGGCGGCAGCGCTAGCGGGATAAGTTTGGCTGCTACATCGCAACGCACACGGATGGAAACGCGCATTGTCGCAGTCATATCGCTCGCGAAGGGGGCAAAAACGCGAGGATGATGCAGCAGCAGCAGCAGTCAGTGCCACCCCCCTTGCGATACGTATAAACTCGTATACGAGTGCAAGAGAGATTGTGTATGGGAGTACTACATGCGTGTGCGGCTTTCAAATTTACTACGAAGATAATCGTGCTCGACTCGCTTCAATTTTTATATGTAGCTCTCGAGTTTATTCGATTTCTCGATTGATTGAATGGTATCGCGCGCGCGAACTCGATCGATTCGTTTTGCCAATCGAATAAAGTACCGCATGGTGTACGCGAAAAACAAGCAAATTTTGTAAAACTAAGTTTAATCAATACTCCGTTGGGTTGTAGCATCTCTGTGTAAAAGAAACTGTAACACAAAGCTCGTGCATGTCTTTTTCAATTAGCGGCAAAAATCATAGAGGCGAAAAAAGAATTCACAGGACTGCGGTCGCGAAAAGAAGAAGCGTCGAGCTGAAAAATACTCTATGAGTGTGTGTATGCGTGGAAACTCTCAGGGGCATTAATTTCCACACGGCTCCGTTGGCAGATAAGACGTCGTTTTTCTTCATATTTCAACCCTGTGTGCGGCTCACCTTTTGCGCGCGCGCGCAAGCCTAATTTATTAAGCCCTTGACTCGCGAAAAATACGTATATATTATCTCTCTCTCTCTTTCGTTTCTCTTGTCATTCTTCGCCTCTCTCTCTCTCTCTCTCTCTCTCTGCGCCGCCTTGAATTTGATAAGATGCTATTGTTACAAGTTCCTTTTGGAGGTGCACTGGCGACTCTTCAAAGACGTCTTCACGGCTAATACAAACGAAATGATCAGGCACTGCTGATCCAGCGCACCGGATTATATATTATATCACAGCTTTATATCGTCTAAAAATACGCGATTGCCAATAATTGACGCTTAATTAATTTTCCGCAATCGATGATAAGAAGACCGTGAGGCGCGCGCGTGGCTCGATCAAAGATGCCCCGGGTGTATTTGTACTTACCGGAACGTGTCTCTTAATCAAGTTTTTTGCTTCTCTCTCTCCTCGCTCTCTTTCCTCTCCTCACACTTCTGAATCTTTGCTAAGTATTGAATAATGTGGTGGCAGATGCTAAGCGCAATTTATCGTTATATAATCGATAACTTTGGCCTGGAGATAAGGACGGGTCAAAATTATTTTTTTGCGAATAATTATTAACAAATTTATTGTTTTCTAACTTACATTTTTTTTAAAAATTGAAAAAATTCACACGAATTCCCCTAGTAGACATGTTAAACATTTTATGGCTAATATTTTGCCAACGAAAACGTTTCTGGGACATGAAAGGATCATCAAAACCGGACGCATTATATCTACGATAAGTGTAACGCTTTATAACCACCTGATGCTCAACGTTTTTTTTGCTAACAATTTTTTATATACCAACAGAATACAAAAAATCAATTTCTCAAACACCGTGCTTTGATTTATGCAATTATTCTTACATACATTACTATTAGTTTATTAGATTGTTTTTAGGCGAATTTTCTTTTATAATTATTTTAAAAATATTAAGCGCATTTTAAATAAGCTGCAAATGAAAATTTAATTATTTCAATTAAATTAAAAACCACTTCTCAGACACTTTAAATTCAATAATACCACTCGAATCCTTCGTCACCAGGTGGTGAGTACCATTATCTGGAAATCTGCAAGTGGCAACGTAAAAATAATTATATAAGTATAAGCACAACATAAAATGTAAACCGTTTTTAATTTCGTACCGACCAATTTCATTTCCGTACTCATAGGGAAAGAAACGTCAAAAACCATTGCTAAGCGTCCGCAATATTTCTGTCCCATTTTTTCGTTGTAATTGGAACCGAACCGAGTATAAGCATAAGGAATTTCATATTTCGCTATAGATCGTAGTGTGTAAATACATCTTTATGCGTAATATGCATTGCGTGCGTACAAAAATATATTTCAAAATTTATCGAAATACATATTAATGTGTATTTATACAAAATGAAGATGGGCCTTTCTGCTACAGTTTTTTTGACTTTTCACAAGTTGGATGCTATATTTTATATCACACGAGCCTAAGAGCAGCGGGAAAGGTGCAAGTTTCAAAATGCATTATATGGAATCGATCAAATTAATTAAATTTAAAAAAATTAACGAATCATCAAAAAATATTAAAATTGTTTAGATTAAACTTATAAGTGGGTTGGAATTTTATTTATTTATTTATTTTTTCAATAATACGTTATAACAATTTACCGCAAAATGGAAATTTATGAGCTGCTGAAATTGATAATAAGGAGTACTTTTGATAGATAAAAGTCATTCTATTATAGCCCAAATGATTAAGGCAATAAAACAGTTGACTTTATTTTATAACTGCATGTATTAATTACACTTTACCAGCTTCAGCCTGTAACGCGACTGTGGCGCTCTCGTTTCTGAATCAATTTCTATGCACGAAATTTTATTTGATGCGCGCCTGGGCCCGAAGACCCATGTGCGTGCATCGCCATACGAACACGCGCGTCTAATATACTTTCTAATGAGCGATCTTACGACGCGTTCACTACAGTCCGCATGTCTCCGTAAAGCCATTCACGTCGTAATTTCTCTCTGTCTCTTTCTGTCTCTCTCAAGCGTGCGTGGGTGCGTGTGTGCAGTGTCGATCTCACCTGCACGTGTTCTCGATTTAATTTTGTAATTTTAAAATTAAAACTTTGTTGTATCGCATCGACAAAGATGGCTGTGTGCGAAGACGATCGTTTTTTCTCTGTTTTGGCAATGATGATAGGAACTGCGCACGATGAAGCCATTTGCACGAGTATAGTGAAACAATTGCTGAATATTGTGTCTAGTGACAACTTCAACAGATATATAAAATTCACCTTCAGGGCGAATCAAGTTTTGATGGCTCTGAATGAAAATGTCATAGCTAGGGTAGTCTTGCGGGAAGTGATGCTGAATCAAGACCTATTTCCTCAGCTCAGAAATTTCCTGTATTACGCGTTACAAGCTCGATACTTGGAAGTGGTCAGGTTTCTGCTCGAGCAGGTGGGTCTGGACATTCACGGGACGAGGTTCGCGAACGGAACTCGCTCGGCGATTCACGAGCTGGCAAACTTCGCCGCGCACAAGCTACAACGTGGACGTGTGAGCCTATCGAGCCTGGAGATCTTCGACTACTTCTTCGCCGCGTCCCGGGAGAATCATCGGGACGCCGAGGGCTGCTCGTATCTGCACGCGACCTGCGTAGCCGGCGACCTGGCCACGGTGCGAGGATACCTCGAGCAGGGCGCGGACGTTAACGCGAAAACCTGGCATTGGCTGACGCCTCTGCGCATCGCCACTCGTCTACGCTACGTCGACGTCGCGCGTTGCTTGCTCGATCGCGGGGCCGATCTCGAGGGCTCGACCCTGCTGTACAGTCTGGCGCGGACGCAGATGTGCAGCTGTCTGGAGTACTGCGAGCCGTTCGGCCAGTACTGCAACAAGAAAAGACCCGTCGAGGATATCGCTGATCGAGAGAGAGGCGAACATCGAGGTGCGCGACCATAAGGACCTCACCCCTCTCGGCTTTGCCGCGTCGTTATTCGATCCCGAGCTCGTGCTGTCGCTGCTGAGGCACGGCGCGAGGCTCGAGCCTCTGTACGAGAGGACAGTCTTCCGCTTGGATATTGTAAGGGCGCATAGGGGAAAACTCGATACGTATCCTTTGAACGCGCAGATCCAGACGACGATACTGCAATTAATGATGAACGGCTTCGAGTTGGACTTGGGCGCGAGATACGAAATTCTCAAGTGTTGGGTGGATATCGGTAAGTTGCTCTTACTCTATTGTTTAATTATGAAACTCGTTATTGATTTCTTTATTTTTCTCCGATTACAAGAACACCGCACACGGTATCTCGAAGATGTTCGGCGCAACGTATTCGCTCCCGGAGCGACGGACTCCGACTTGACGGCGGCGACCCGCGAATACTTCGACTCGAGATGGGAACAATTGAAACAGGAAGTATCCGCGGCCGCGGAAAACAGTTCATGGCTCGAGTCTCATCGCTTGGAGTCGTGGAAGCATGAAATCGCCCAACTGAAGCGAATCTTTCTCGACGAGGCGAAAAGCGTGTCGCTGTATCGAGCCTGACAAATGACCTGCAAGGAGGCTTACAAGATCATGAGGAGTAAGAACGAGTACTGGTCACAGCCGATAATGCACTCGTTTCATTACACGAGGCTGCTGGTCAAGAGACACGTCGCGAACATCGCGCTGAGGTCGCAGCTGGAGCTGTACGTGACCGATCTGTTCTGCACCAAACATTGCAAGATTGGTCTGCCGTACACGGCTTGTCGCATAATCGCCGAACACATGGACGACGAGGATCTGTTCCGTATGGTCGATTGTACGAATGCGAGTGACTTGAAGTTAGGGCTGCACGATACGATACGATATCGAT
The DNA here is from genome assembly GCA_902732785.1 of Trichogramma evanescens. Lineage (NCBI taxonomy): Eukaryota > Metazoa > Arthropoda > Insecta > Hymenoptera > Trichogrammatidae > Trichogramma > Trichogramma evanescens. Next base: position 68,846 of record CACVKI010145528.1, on the reverse strand, counting down.
AATTCACCCAAATATCGGTATCGTATCGAATTGACAACTCGTATATCGTATCGTATCGATATCGACGATAATTTCTTTATAAAAATATCGTATCGTATCAAAGTCGATACCGATATTTTTATCGAATATCGTGCAGCCCTACTTGAAGTAACTGTTAGTAAATGTTATTGACTTTTACGTGAAATTTTTGTGGAAAATTCATGTATCAGTAGTGATTTATTTATTTTTTAAATAAACTGTAAAAATTACGCTTGAATGTGAAATTATATTTAAGGAAAAATGAACAAATGAGATTTAATTTTATACTTACTATTTTACTAATTAGTAGGATGAGTAGGATCGTAAAGCATTGCTTGTTGTGGATCAGACTTATGCAGAGCAGAAGCAGTCTCTGTTAACTTAAACGTATCAGCCTCGACTAGGATTTGAACGGGATTTGGGACGTAAATGTATGAAAATTCAATCATTGTTAAAGCTGGTTTTCACCGCTAGATGGAGAGTACCCGTTGTCAAGTAAATCTATAAGAGGCAAAGTTAAAATAATCATATAAGTCGAAGCATAGGCTAATTGAATTCAGCTAATTAGCTACGACAAAAATTCAATTAACACGCATAAAACTGTGGAAATGATAAATAAAAAAATTAATTATAAACTATAATTTTAATTTGAAGTGTTACTCACACAACGCAAAGCACACTTACAATATACTGAAGTTATGCTTCTCTTCATGCAAATGCCTTGTTGATATTTAGATGAAAAAAAAAATTATAATAAAATTCGAACAAAAAAGAATCTTCTGTTTTTTCTTATTCCTGCCACGCGGAATATACCTAGTTGGAAATTAATAGCGTCGAAAGGAAAATAAATAATCGGAAATTAATGGAATAAGTAATCGATCAGCTCGTATGTACGTATCGAAGCGCTGCTTAAATCTCAAAATTGTGTCAGTGCGCGTGGCCGCGGCTGTGGCATCTACGGAGTAAGCGTATTTACATAATAACAAGAAAGCATAATAGGGTGCGATGTCTCTCTCGCCTCTCCTCTCCATCTATCTCTCTGTACTCCGCGCGTCGTGTGATGTGCAGCAGAGGAGATTGTGTGCAGAATGGATGCAGGATATCGATTGGTCAGGAGAGTCAGGACTGCCACTCTAGTCGCATCTATAGCGGTCGTTTTACGTAACCAAGCTCTCTCTCTCTCCATCTGCGTGCACGTCCGTATACATGTATAGTACGTGAATCTGTGCTTCTCTCGAACAAACGACACTGCACACAGACACACACGCAGACACGCGGGGACATAGAACGTGCTATAGAAAGCGAGCCGGAGAGCCTCTCTCTGTACATAGTGCGAGAGAAAGTCCGAGCGTACCCAAGTTCATATACATTCGAACGCACCCGTATACACAAAATTGGACGCCGTTGCCCAGTGCACTCGCACACACACACACACACACACACACACACACACACACACACACACACACACACACACACACACACACACACACACACACACACACACACACACACACACACACACACACACACACACACACACACACACACACACACACACACACACACACACACCACACGTACACACATGATGAGTTTATAGATCGCGCGTCGCTGACCCAGCAGCAATTGTGTGTATTATATTAGTATGTACCCGCATGTGCACAATTCGTCCGAATCAAGAGTTATAAGTTCCATCCGAATGCGAAAGTTGGAAGTGCAGGAAAAAAAATCAATCGCTTATGAGCCAACTTACGCGTCGCGTATACCCTCGGGTCGGCTGAATTGTATGAATTTATTTCGCGCGATCGCGTAATTATCGAAGCGTATGATGACTGCGAAATTCGTGCATCTAGTCAGAGAAGAAAAGCTCAAATTCTGCTTACAAAAATAAAGTAAAGTCGAAAGCGCGTTTTAAAGGCAGATCAACATACTTTTGTATATTTTCGATAGATGAGAAATCCTACCAAACACCCGCCGGCTAAGCTTTCGATAAGAGATTAAAAATCTTTGACGTTGAGACAGTAGAATCTCGAGCTTGCAAGCTCGCGCCTTCTGTACGTGGCTTTGATTCATATCATTAGCTTGCAGCACTGATCGAAATATCTTGCGAGTATGTGTGTAAATTGAATTCATGAATTCATTTTCTGCTGGCTATTTTCCCTTTGAGATAGATTCGAAAAAACTTTCATAACTTGAATGCACTTATTATACTTCAGAAAATGCTACGCTTGTATATATTTTAATAATAATAATAATAATAATAATAATAATAAAATATCTTGATATAGCTTTCATTTTGTTTTATCCGCAAAGAAATAACGTTCCGGATTAACGTTGCATGAGCAATAAGTAGTTTTTATTTTAGAGATAATGGTGAATTATTTAGAAAAGCCTTCGAAATTACGATCATTTTTCTCTTAGCAAAAATAATTAGTGTCTGTCCACGGATTTTTAATATTTTACAAGTGCATGTTTGATTAAAAATCTATAACCACTATATTTTTACGTAAGGGTTATTAAAAATCTAGTAGTGACTCAAAATTTTCTCAATTTACAGCTTCAAACAAAACGTAAAAAAATTGTCGATCGTTGCTTGAAAAACTGCAAGTAACTAAAAAACCAAAAACAAAGCAACAACCACGACAGTGAACAAAGATGTAATGATGGTTAATAGCATGCAAAGTTCAGGTACGACACAATTATTTTAACGCAAGTTTTATTGAAGTCTAAAAAAAAATCTATAAATATATCCATGTTTATTTACAATAGTCAATATCATTTCTTCCCGAAATTGTGGCATACTTAATCTTTGCAACATTCCTGTATTTTCCTATGGTGTCTAAGCAATTGCACTTTTTGTCCGTATTTTATCTCGCACTTGTCGCATGTGAAATCTTTGCGATCTTCGTGGATTGTTTTTTTGTGTTTTATTATTATTTCCTAGTTTCCCAAATTTTTTCTGACATTTGTCACATGCGTAATCATTGCGACATTCATGGACTGTTTTAATGTGCAAAAGCAAATAACTTCTATGACCGAAATTTTTTTGGCAATAGTCGCAGGATTAATCTTTACGACCTTCGTGGACTGTATTCTGGTTCATGACCGATTTTGATTTGTGTCCAAATTTTTTCTCACGCTTGTTGTGTACTGTCTTTATGTGCAAACTTTGCTTATTTCCAAATCTCTTGGCGCACTTTTCACACAAGTAATCTTTGAAAACTTTGTGAAATATTTTTTTGTGCTTGAGTAAACTTGATTTATTTTTAATTTTTTTCTCGCACTTGTCACATGAAAAATCGACGCAATCTTTGATACGATACTGCTCATTTCTGATGTCTGAACAAACTCGATGGTTTCACAAATTTCTTCTCACATCTATCGCATGCAAAATCTTTGCAGTTTTTGTGTTCTGATATTTGGTGTCTACTGAAATGACTTCGGAACTCAAATTTCTTTTCGCACTTGTCCCATGAGTAATCTTTTCGTTCATCGTGAATTGTGTCTCGGTGTGTTATCATTCTTGATTCGAATGTAGATGTCTCCTGATAAATATCACAAGCGTATTTTTTGTCGCTTGAAACAACAAAGTCGTGTTCACTTGAGTTATCTTTTGAAACGATTTCCTCAGATATCTTCTCACTTTTATCCAGTTTGGTGCCCCGCTCAAACGAAGGATCCTTCTATGTAGTGCTTCGAAAATTGAATGAATAGAATTTATTTTTTAGCATTGATTTTCATACCAATTTGATTTTACTATAAACATGGTCAGCGTTCCAGGGCTAGTCTCAAAATGGTTTTAGATCATATATTGTTTACAATTAAGGTATCGATTTTTTAACGAATGTATTCGTTATACTCTCTCCCGCCAATTATTTAAGATATAAAATTATAATTTTAAGCATGAGCTTTTCTTTCAGCACGACGTGGTCTGTCGTCCGACGAGCCGCGGCGTCGCTGGCGTATGTCGGAGAGGAGGGAGAGAAAATTCGGCTCACGCCTGGTAGAAGCGATTGTACGTGTGGAATCTGTTTGCGCCCTTCGGCCGAGTACAATCGGGAATTGACCGCGAGTCTTGTTGCTTTTTATATTCGTTTTTCTGGTGCCGAATCGTGACGCGTGATTACTGTGCCGAAATCCGAGCCCAGCCACGAAGGCTACAGCCAATGTAAGTACTTGCTCGTCTTTTCGCCCG
>CACVKI010145528.1:140-64580 GCA_902732785.1 Trichogramma evanescens | reverse complement strand
CACACACACACACACACACACACACACACACACACACACACACACACACACACACACACACACACACACACACAAAAGCGGATGCATTTTAGGATGGGTGTTGAAAAGATGTTAATCTGAATGATTGTAGGTGATTTCCTCGTACGTACGTGGCAGACTACGGTGGTATACCTATATACCGTCTGATTAATGTTTCCAAGTTCCTCGCGCGCGAGAGATGTGAAAGCGCGCAAAAACTATTACGCGCAGCGAGATATCGGCTGAAGATAATATTCAGCTTGTTGCACAATTGTCAAGAGTGAAAAAGACTAATTTTTCAATCATTGCCCGATGCTCTTTCGCCCTTCTCTCTCTCTCTCACTCCTCGAAGGCATGATTTATCGACGCTTATGCGTGTACATCGCGAAACTTTCAGTTCGAGTCTCAAAATAAATGAAGCGTATAATCGTACCGGGTCTCGGTGTGTCTTTTCTCTTTTCTCTCTCTCTCTCTCTCTCTCTGAGCGTCGTTATCGCGCGCGCCTGCTGCAATGCAATGCCCTCCTCTATAAGGCAAAAGTTAATAAATAAGTTCGCGAACCGATAGACGATGCGATGGAATATTATATAGACGATGATCTTTTTGGCTCTTGTATGCAAATTGCCGTGTATACGAGACGACGGCCGCGGCTATGAATCATGTCGCGTGACCTCAAAAATTATTATTATTTTTCAACCTTTCGTCGAAAGTTCAGGCTTGCAGCGAGTGAGGACGCGGTGGAAATGGGCTAGGAAAATTTTGCGCGAAATTTACGGCATCTCGTGAGCGCTCTCGAAAAAAATCTCAGACTGCACGAAAGAGAGAGATGATGCTTTCTACTCTTCTCGGAGCTCGCGGAGAAAAATTTGTGCGAACATGAGATACGAAGATGTATTTTTGGACGCGTTTACAAAAAGAAAGGAGCAACAGCAGTCGGCTTGTTGTGCAGCGATACAAATTACGACGCGTTAGCAAATGTGAAGAAAAAATTGCACTGATTTAAATCTATACACCCGTCATTGTCGACGACTTTTTTGTTTCGTAACTTTTTCCGCGCGCGCGCGCTATCTGCGATGGAACAGCGATTATATACAGTGTCTGTGTGTATATAAGTGCATGCGAACTCGACGAAAACGAATACACATTTAGGGCCTTCTTTTCTCTCGCTCGCACTTTTTCCCTTGCGCTTTCTCGCGCGCGTCTTCGCCCGACTGCGCAGCTGTGACCTTGCCCGCGGCTTGTTAAAGTATACGCGAAATGCCGCGAAATTCAGGCGCACTTGGCACACATCTATAACGGAGAGTCTTTCCCACGCGCTAAAAGACATATTTAACAAATCTAGTGCAGGATATACAGTGAACAAGACTCGCGAGAGAGCTTTGGGAATTGGCTGAGGTAGGTATATCTGTGTGCGTAAACGTTGTTTTACTATATGACTACGCGAATGAGTTTGATCTTATGCTGGCACCTATTACGTATGTACATTTTATACTTTTAATCCGAGTGATCTTGTAAAACAAAGTCTATCGACATAAAGACAGCATGTGTACACACACACAGGCAGACAAACTGCCGACGTATGTATAATATGCAACAAGAGCAACGAGCAACAACAAAAAAAGTACATTATATACGCGCACGTATACAGCATATGCACACTTTGTGCTCCGCTCGCGTCGATATAATACTTCGCCTCTACTGCGCGATCGTGGCGTGTCGCGTGATGAAATTAATCCCTCCGCCATATATATACAGTCGTCGTTGGCTCGTTGTTTATTCGAATTGTCGAGATGTATCACCATTATACGTGCTGCATTTATATACACATAAGCTTGCACACAGACGCTTGCTCGAGCGAGTATTTTTTCTTTCTTACTTATAGGCATCTGTATATGTATATCGATTATTCCGTACCGCGAGAGCGATTGCACAAGTTCTCGCGTGCGCGCGATGTTTATGTGAAATTTTTCGATGTATATTTTCTCGAGGAACGCGCCCGGCACAAAGAGGAGAGCCCTCCACGCGAGACAGAGAGAGATAGAGGAATTGCTTCGAATAGAGAAGAGACAGAAAGAATAGCATTATAATGCGACCCGATTAATCGACTCGGAGTTAGCGAGCAAATAAAAAACGCTTGTATTTATTATATCGGCTTAGACTCTATTTGCTTAACTGTCTCTCGTTTAGTATCGTTTTCTCTCTCTCTCTCTTTCGCGCATAAAAAGGAAACTAAACTCGACGAGCTGCAGCAGCAGCAGCAGCAACTCAGAGAGAAGTTTAACTGGCTAATTTATATACAAGAGTACACGCGTAATGCGTATACATGTATGTGAGTGCGCGATGTACCCGCGGCGTGCGGATACGACCTGCGCATCGAGTCTGCCATGGGAATCGCTTTTTTCCTCGTATAATACTCGTCGTCGACGACGACAACGACTTATATTATACGTGACGAGGCTCGAGGCGTCCGAATGTGACTCGTTGGGAAAATCTGATTTTTGTTCCGTGGACGTATTTGTATCAGTTGAAAATGATGTCCTTCGTACGCGCATCTGGTTCAATTGTAAAAAGCAATAAATAAATAAGGTATCGATTCGTAACATTACTCCGAGTATAAGCAGAGAATTTCCCGACAAGTATTTATTCCGAGGATAACACAGCGAGAACTTCATATCGGTGCTTTTTAATTCAATAAAATACACGGCCGTTTAAGATAATGACGTTGAGTGAGAGAAGAGAGTGGGAGAGAGAGAGAGTGCAGAGAGCCGAGCAATTTTCTCTGTCGCGCCCTGTGTCGGCGGCGACTCAGCGCGGCGAGCAGCTTGCCTGCATAAAACACCAAGTGGCCCGTAAAATTAGTCTTCGTCTTCGTCGAGACTGTCTCATCTCTTCGAGTGGTCATAAAATTATCCTCGAATTTCTGATTTACAACCACGACGTGTGTACTTGAGAATGCATGCATCTACACACAGACACAGGCAGCCAGGAGAAAAGCTCGCGGGCTTGAGCCTCGCGCATGAATTATATTTTTTCCAATAACAATAGCCCTCCACTGCAGCGCAAGACGATAGAGAATAATAATGACCAGCGGAAAGGAAAACCGAAGATGTAAATAGAGCAGATTATTGTCATTAATTTACCTGCACGGATAAAAATTACCTTTTTTATGATACTTTTTTTGTATACTAAAAACGATACTTAGAGAAACAGAAGGACGTCGAAAGTAAATCGTCTTTGTCATTTAAATGCGTACGGTTTACGAATTCTGAGCGCAAAAGTTTCGTATTGATTCGCGCGCGGCTCTTTCCTGCTTCATTTCAAAAGTTTCGCTATGCATACACGTGCCTCGTGACGAATCTCGTCCCATTGTTTATGGGGACCGAGCAAACTCGGCGGCGGTGTACGCAGGCTATAGAATCCAAGTAAAGGGGCTGTGCTGTGCACGGAGAGCCGGTAGCGTAAACAAAAGTTTTTTTATCAAGAAAAACCCAAAGAGAACTTGCAAATGCAAAGAATACAAAGGCGTATGTAGGGTCTGCCAATTGTTTTCTCGATTTACTTGTACGTTTGTCTTATGAACTATTAAACCTTATCCATTTTATTTAAAAAGTAAAAAAAATGTCACAATGGTGAATATAATGACGTTCTCTTTGCTGGTCGATATAATGACGTTCAACTACAAATTTTATTGGTTCAGTTAAATTCAAGCGATGCCCACTACTCGAGGTAGTTGCGGTAATAAGTTTTCGATATAAAGTGCCCTTGGTAAAAGGCATCGGATCAATTTTAAGTCCCAATATCAAATCGATTTTATTGACTCTAAAATTCCTAGATCGGGTCGAGTAAAGTACGTGGTACTTACGGGTTAGAGGTAGAGTGTGCCGACGCGCCTCGGTGCTAAGACGGTGAGGGCCAGCCTTGGTCCGCACTTGGTCAGTGGCATGGGTGTCACTTGCTGCGCCATCGTCGGTGGTGTTTCCGAGCGATTGCAGCCGTTGCCGACGCCTCCGCCGCTTCCGCCGTTGCGCAGCTCCCACACGAGATTCGTCAGCGAACGAGGTCTGCTCAATCGCCGCGATCTAGAAACATTTCATTCGATGTTTTAACCTGCCGAGCAGTACGAGAGAAAATGCAAATTTCGTTATTTATTATTTCAACAAACTGAAAAAAGACGTTTACCAAAGTTTGGGGATGCTAGGCTTTGAACGTAAAAACACACACAAAAACGCAACACACAGTTTTTATCATTTAGAAAAAGTGCATATGTGACGTACTTTTTTTCGACAGCACATAAATAGGAAATAAACTCTTGCTGACGAATCTCTTGATCAAGCGTCTGTTATGCTGTCCGAACTCCATAAATCGCAGGCTTAAAATGTACAGATTCATTGATGTAAATCACGGTTCATCTCAGTTGATTGACATTGAACGAAAAGAAGAAACAAGAAGAGAGAGAAAACAAAAATGTGCACAACTCACCTCTTCTCGGGCAGTTTAGCACCAGCACCGGAATCGCCCGATGTACGCCCACCCGAGTGACTGGAGTCCAGCGTACCGTCGAGCTCCATGGCCTGCTGCAAATTCGTCAGGCTCTTGTACCTGATGTTGAAGAGGGGCGAGCCGCCCTTGAGCACGGGCGGCGTCTCCTTGAGCGGCGAGGCGCTCTTTTGCCTCATGAGAGGCCGGCCCCTCTGAGTTCCGCCGTTTTTTACGTAGAGCTTCGACAGGGGCGGCTTGTCGGTCCGCGTGGCCATCGACGACGAGGTGACCGTCGTCCCCGTGGTGCCCGTCGTGTTGCTGTTGTTGTGGTTGCTCGCGTGCAGATGGTGATGCTGCTGCTGCTGCTGGGGCTGCTCCTTCACGGAGCGACGCGTGCGCTTTTCCGCCTGAGCCTTTTTCGTCGGTATCGTCTCGATCGGCGGCGGTTCCGGGCGATCGTCCAACGGCGTCATCGTCACCGTCACGGATGCCAGCCCGTTTCCCTGCGCATTACGATTTTCGGTATTTTTTTGTACACGCAGTAGTTTGAGACTACGTGGGGTCAGGCGTCCAATTTTGAGACTTACCAATCCGTTGCCCAGCGGACTCTCGTAGGGCGACCTCACGCTCTTGGGCAGAGGCGCGAAACCCCGCACGTAGTCGTAGATCTGGTCGATCTCGTCGTACTCCTCGGAATAGGACTGGGGCACGCGATTCTCGTCCCTGTAGCCGTGGCCCACAGGCATGCTGTGCTGATGGTGGTAATGGTGATGATGGTGATGCGACCGGTGATGCGCCCCCGCCGGCGTACTGTTGGCACTGTCCGAGCTCACCGAGCGTCGCAGGAAACCGCCGGCGCTGCGGCCCTGCCTACTCGACTTGCTCTCGCCCAGCCGACCGTCCAGCACGTGAGATCTATATCGACGCATCGGAATAACGCACACGGGGCTGTAGCTTTTACAGGGGACCACAGAAGTGTGGAAAGTAACGAAGTATACGCACCTGTCGGCGACCTCGGCGACGAGCCTCGACGATCTGTCGACGAGTCTGGCGAATTCGGGCATGGCCCTGAGCGCCTCCTCGTTCCTGGCCTTGACGAGTTTCAGCGGCGCCGCCAGAGGCAGTGCCACCGCGGCGCCCTCCCTCTGCAGCGGTATCGCGAACACGTGCTCCTCCTCGAAGCTCGACAGCAGCCGCAGCTCCGGCAGGAACTGACTGGAGCTCTTGAGGCCCCGTGGCGGCTGGCCGTGCACGAGTCGCACCGTCAGCGGCAGCCTCTTGCAGAGCAGGCCCCGGGCCGTGTGGACGCCGCTGATGTTGTCCTCGCGCGCCAGCACGCTGAATCGGGCGCGCTGCTCGAGGGGCAGCAGCACGTTGTCGTCCCGACAGTCGATGCAGCGCAGAAATCGGCCCCGGCCGGGCAGGGTGAGCTCGCCCGCGACGACTATCGTCTCGCCCACGGCGAGGGTGCGGCTGCCCTCGGGTATGGCGGCGCCGTTCTCGTCGAGCTTGCAGGCGATGCCGCGCACCGTCTCGCGCACCAGGGCGCCGGCCTCGGGGCAGCGTCGCGACAGCTCGGCCACCGACTCGATGCCCCGCACCGCTCGGCCCTCCTCGCTCAGAATCTCGAAGTAGCCCACGTACGAGTCTGGTATGGCTAGTCGTGGTCCTACGCCCACCACTCGGCGGCCCTCCTGACAAATCATAAACGATGCATTGTTCAAGTAAAGTTGTTTCGAATTTCAGTTCCTATATTTTCGAAAAAATTCAATACTTTTTTCCTCTAAAAACTAAGGATGAAAGTATAACATTATTAATAAGGAAAGTGTATTGGGAACGCTCGCTCGTACCGATTTATCGACCCATATCTTGTGTTTCGATTGCGCGTTTACAATATAACTGGGCTAAGCCATCTATTGGCCGAAATAGTCGAATTTATAAATCTCGACTGAGATCATTTAGTTTTTAATCATACCGAAATTCATTTTCACGATTGACTTTCGTTTTTAATAGATATCGTCTCTTTCACGTTTATACTATTGTTGCTTATTATTTTAATTCACGCACAACAAATTCGTTTTCTGAGTTCTAATTATTAATGCCAATAAGGAACATGTCAAAGACACATACTACAAAATATATCATATAATTTTGAGACGTCGCGTCGCGTCAATTTTTTAATCAATCAATGCTTTGGAAAAGTTGCTATTTCGATCACTGCATACTATTTCGACTCGAGCCCAAGGTAACTCGAACGATTAGGAGTCAGTTAAAAAAAAAAAATTATTATAAATATGCCTATCGAAATCTCTCAGAGCTTCAATGTCGCTGCAACATCGGCGCAATTTACCTTAATTTTGACGGCTTGCGCGACGATCTTCCGTCGTCTGCCGGCCGAGACGAGGAGCGCCGTCGACTGTAACGAGGGAGCGGGCAGCGTCGGCACGCCCAGACCTCCGTACTGGCCTTTGGTGATCTTAATGACCGCCGGCAGCCTCTGCTTCGCCACAAAGTCACGGAGGTAGGTGGCCTCGTCGGCCCAGCGGGCTGCCGCCACAATTATCTGCCCATCTGTAGCGGCCATCCTTCTGCTGCGCACTTAATCCTAATATCTATTTCGCACCCTTACAGGTCCTATTTTGATATCTTCGCAATGCCTTGGCGCCTTAGTGATTAGAAAATCTTACGCTACTATTGGTTTTGAGATCGTTGCTGATGCTGATGCTGATGCTGATGCTGCTTTTGCTGCTTCATCGACTTTTGCTTTCGCGACTCCTCTTGCTGCCTGCGCGAAAGATCCTCATGTTCCATCTGCAACAGAAAAATCAAGTTTTTCCTCTTTTATTGCCGTGAGCCATTATTACATCCGCGGAAAAAGAAGTTTCGTACATGATATTTTCAGAATATTTCGATAATCTCGCAAAAAAACAATGAGCTGGTGCGAGAGTTATTACGCGCGTACGGATATATAATATACGTTATAATTTGCGACCGTTTTACTGCGCTCTAATCCAAACACTTTCAGTATCGTACATTTCACGCGCCAAGTTCACGCGCCGTTGAAATTATTTCTACGCCGCCGCCGACGCGCGAAATAAGCAACGACGAGCATGAGCGAGAAATACTGTCACGCATCCGCATGTCCTGTGGGCATTATTACGATACGTATAATCACAATTAAGGGTGTACGAAACACGTCGTAAGGTATACGCCTCCCTCGCTCGCTCACTCTCACTCAGCGATAATCCACTCGCGTCGACGTATACTATCCATTATGATAATGACATCGATCGAACGTGCGGCGCGTCAACCTGCGCATTGTGTAGGCGAGTCTATGTGTGTGTGTCTATGTGTACACAGGGTACATTGAAAGTATATTGAATGCATCGAAAACCGTCATCTTCTTCGGTGTGCATTACAGGCTTTTTTTGGGGGCTCAATCGCAATAATGCTTATCGAGTAATTAATTGAATAATTTTTTCTTTCGTACATCATAAAAACGACAATGTTACAAAATAACACAAAAATAATTATATTAAAATTTATATTATACGAGAGGATCTAAAATGTCCTTTGTAAAACATATCGAATGAAGAAAGAAAAAGCCAACCCAATTGAAATTTTTTTCAAACCGTGGTTTTACTTATACAATTATTTTTCGCCATCTAGCGGTAAAGGTTGGTTTTAATTTTGATTGAATTTACGTTCGTTTTTTGAGCAGTCTACTTCAGTACATTAATTTTTAACAAAAATTTCAAGTGAAAGACCGTAAATAAAATCCAGGGTCGTTTAATTTAATTTTAATGTTTAATTTTACATCAAACTTATATTAAATTTAAGATTTCTAAAATGAGGGTTCTTTCAAGACGGATTCCACATGCATATCAATATCCCTTTGCGTAACTGACAAAAAAAAACAGCTAGAAGAGCCTGTCTCTTTTGATCTTATATCCACGATTGAATTCGAAGCTCGATCATTCAATCGAAACCTCGAAAAACGGAAAAAACCGCATTCTATATGCGAAAGAAAACTCTCCGACAGTCCGACATTACGGACGCCCGGTGTGCTGCGGCGCAATACGGTCAAGATTTTCGAATGCGAGCCTCATCGCAAGAGCTCGTCGGCGTACATTTTCCATTCGTTTTTTATTTATTTATATTCGAAGCGTGTATGAAGTATTATCTACCGAAGTCGTAGTATTATATATATTACACATAGCCCAGCAGACCAGACATCGTGGTAGGATATTTTTCTCACGTCGATATGAGCGCGCGAGCTTGCACACGTTTGGGGTGCACAGCAGTGGTATATAGCAGTAGCGTTGGGAGCTGCGCTGCGCGTGTATGTGTACAGTTGGTGGCAATATTTTCGACTTACAAAGCGTTTTACACGTACGTGTAGCACACCACCTCGACGTCGCACGTCGGAATTCGCTCGCCCCGATGTAAATTTATGGAAAAATTGACACGTATCGGCGGCGCGGCGCACGTGGGCATCTGCTGTTCTCGTTTTCAATTGATACTGACACTTGTTTTTAGCGCGGAATACGATATGGCGCAGGTAGAGTGTGTACCGTGGAATTTTAGCACGAGAAAAGGGTAGAAATTCGATTGACTACGTTCGATGTGCGATGTTATTACATCGCGACGATTACGAGCAATGTGAACAGAGTACCAGTGATTTAATTGCGCGGAAAAATACCCGTTTTAGCGTCGATAGAATAAAAGATCTTTCCTTTTTGTCTTAATGGAATTTAATAACTCTATCGAATTTAACACCGTCTAGTACGAGAGAAAGAGGGAGAATTTCGATCTCCTCGCCTCTTACACGATATTTTTCAGCTTTATTACATTAATAATGTAAATATGGCAGTCGAGAGAGATAGAGAGAAGGAACACGGCGTTCGTCCAATGAAATGGTGATGTGAAAAATGCAGCGCATCGCTTGGGATCAGGCGAATCAGCCCTCCGAGTTTAATTTAAAACTAACGGTATTAACGACTAAGATCGTTCATAAAGTATAAATATTTGAGCTTTTTTCCCTCATTCTCGAGACGAAGTTTAATAACGCGCTCGGCAAAAGCAGCAGCAGAAGCAGTAATAGTACCACTGCTACTCTTTCAACGAGCTAAGAGTGAGAGAGAGTGGATAGAAAAAAATATCTAGGTAAGAGTCTGATACGCTTTTGTGACCAATAACCCGAGGCGTCGTGGCAGACGCGCCTTCAGGAAGTTTGCCAGGAGATGCTCCTTACACACACACACACACACAGACATTTTTCAAGCTGAAACTCATTTATCTCGTGCACGCTCACGAGTTTGTCACGTGAGTGTGTGTGTGTATGTAGGTGTATATGTGTGTGCACTTGTGTGTATATTAGAGAAAGACTAGCAGCTGACGCCGGTGTAATACATCTTGGGGAAATCATCTCGCTCGCCTGCTCGAGGTCTGCCAGAGACGTAGGGATATACACGTGCTTGCGTATATACCGACGTATATACACAGCTCGAACATAACGGGGCAGCGAACATTTTTTTTTTCGCGCAAAAGTGAATTTGATCATGGTTGTAGGTACACGACTCAACGTTGCCTCGTACATTTATATATATATATAAATTGCGTTATAATAATTGGCAATCGCGCGTACGCGCTCGCATATAGAAGTCACACGGCATTAAACGAAAATCGTGACGTTAAGGGGACGCGATCGCGGCTATCCTTTATATTACACGCGTAGGTATATATGTGTACCGTAAAGTACGTACCGCGTGCGTAAATGCAGCTTTATGTATATCTCGCAAAAAGGAGGCCTGCGCTCGATTCGATAAAAAGTCCCCCCTGTGCTTCTGCTGCTGCGGCACGCGTGCATATATTTTAAAGCACGAGTCAATAATTTCTCCATTGGCGCCGCGCGGCGACCATGCGTTACGCGAACATATTATAATTCGACGAAATTATAAACGCATAAATCGTCTAAATGGAAATTACGAGTCTGCTGCTGCTGCTGCTGCGCGAACGTGCATGGGGCTCTTTTCGATTAATTAAAGTCTTGAGCAATCGCGCAAACGCGGCAAAGCGCGCGCGAGAGCACAGAGCGACAAATAACGTTTCATATGTATAGATATATACCGTGTGCTAATAAACCGTTTATATAGCGGCGTTTTTCACTTTTATAAATAACAAGACCTCTCGAGGAAACGTACATGCAGCACGGCACAGCACACACACAGACGGATGAAAATTCGATAAGCCTCTTAATTACAAAGTGTGTAATCGACAGCGCGGAACTGTTGCGCAACTCTACCTCTCTCTTTCTTTCTCTCTCTCTCTCTCTCTCTCTCTCTCCTCTCTCTCCTCTCTTTGGCAGCTGCGGCTAATGCACGAGATGAAATTCGATTGAGTACCCGAGTACGAGCTCTGCGCCGCTCGCGCGAACTTTAGCATCTGTAGCTGATAGCTTTGGGGGAGAAAAAAAAGGAGAAGGAAAAAAGAAAGAACCTTATCTCGAGCAAATTCCATTTATTATATATCAAGGAGGCGAGAGAGTACAACGAACGGGAAGAAGAGGAGGAAAAAAAAATGGTATTTATAGGGACCACTGGGTATGAGCTCGTGAAAATTTTACGATACTTCGATTAACATAAGACTTTCACTCTGCGCGCGCGGGCCCCCGTGCGATGGCGACGACGATTATAGTAGGTCAGTGTTTTATACATACGCCGCTGTTAAATGCATCTCTTTTACCCGATCATATAATAGGCTTTCGCGTAATTGAATTTAGAACCTATAAATCATTACGCGAGATTTAATAGTTTACTAAAAAAGGGAGTGTCCCATCAATCGTACTAGGCAACGGATAGAGCGCAAAAAATAACAACAACAACACACGCGACATTAAAGGCTTTTATATACACGTGCGTTGCGCCGCGCTGACGAAACAATTCAGCGCGACAAAAAGTCCGGGATTATCACAACGAGGTAATATTATAAAAAAAACAGTAGAATTATTAAGAAATCATAAATAAAAAAGTACGTAAGAAAATGAGAGGCGAATTTCCCACGAAAATATTTCCTAATGTACGGCGAGAATGAGTAAAAAAAAAGGTAAAAAAAAAAACGTGAGCGCAGCGCGGCAAAGCGAGAGAGAAAGAGAAGAAAAAAATTATATGGGTCCCCGGCGTCCGCGTGCGAGAAATGATCAAACGCTCGTGCGCGCGCGCGCCTCGTCAACTGCACTACTACTGCAGGAGCGCCCCGTCTCTCTCTTAAGCAACATTTGAATTTCCACTTGAAAATTAGGAAGTTGTCTCTCTCTCTTGCCTAGCTCTTTTGCGGAGTTTCTACGAATTAAAGCTCGTGTGCAATTAACAAACGCAACATGAGCACCCTCCGCGCTTAAAGAGGTAGACACGATATATACATAAATATATACCTACAGTATATATACAGGTTACATTAAGCCAAGGTGTGTGTATGTATCTGTGCGCGCGAAGCCGAGAAAGAGGCTATAACCCGAATCCAAGAGAGCCACGCGCGTACGCGAGCGTTTCTTAATCCAATTGCTGCTTTGCTGCTGCTACTGCTCGATCTAATTATGTATTACTACTGCGCTTACACGCAACGCGAGTCGAGCTGCTGCTCCCTCGTTTACGTTTCATGAATACATATGCACACGGGATACTTGCACCTACCTATATGTGTCGGTATTTTTTCTCTCTCTCTCTCTCTCACACAATGTGAGTATATGTATTTATTACGAGCTCGCGCGCGCGCGACTAAACAAAGTGCGATTTTTCCTCGATATTTACGATATTGTGTGCTGCATTTTTGCGCGTATCTTTCGACAGATGCTGCGTATGCGCGTGCGTGCACGAGTCCAAGCGTTGTGCGTTGCTCCATGGCGCGCGTATAATATAAGTTGAGTTTCGCAAATTTTTTGACATTACGCGCCGCGTATTACAAATTAATTATCCTTTATGCGCCCGGGCGCACGCGTGCGTGTGTATGTCATAAAAACATATACGCAGCATTCCGGGAGCGCGAGCATATACGCGAGCCATGCGCCGGCATTGTACAAAAGAACTCGTATATATATTATAATATGTGTATATGAGCACACGCTTATGACAGCGCGATATTGTCTAACAATGATAGAGGAAGAAGAAAAAAATGCGAGGCAGCAACGTCGCGCGCGAGGTTCCCTTTGAAATTTTCCATGCATTTCAGTGTATACGTACGTACGTATGTATGTATATAAGAATTGCGAGAGGGAGAGAAGTCGAACAGACAGTCAAAAAATATCATTATAATGACGATGGTAACGAGACGTTCGCACACATTTGAATTCGCGTATAGTGTGTGTGGTGCGTGTACATCCTGCACCGGAATATACGTATAGAGGCTATATATACCTCTTGGAGCGTTGCAGCACGTGTCCCGAATTTCACATCTTCTCTTTTGAACAAGGCTTTGAGAGCGCGAGAGAGTGCGAGAGAGAGAGAGAGAGAGGCAACATCGTATAATAATATATACGTATATACCAGGACGCAGGAGGCACTATATAGATCCTCCCGAGCTATAACTCAGACTTCAGAAGTGAGAAATTCGCCAATGTCGCTCGTTCGCAATATAATACGTGTGTATGCTGCAGATATTGAAGGACGCCCTTTATAACATACCGCTGCTGCTGCTCCTGCTGTTGCTGCTGCTGCAAGTTATTGTACAAGAGCGAGAGAGAGAGAGAGCACAGGAGAGTGAAAGTGGCAGCAGTGGTGCGGGTGTAAATCACGACAACAGAGTCGAGTTTCTGCAGACCCCTTTAAAGCTTGCGTCATGTATGTGTATGTACATATTGTGTATATATATGTGTGCGCGAGGCTGTAAATGTGATAATGTATAGAGACGTGATGTCACGCGAAGCGCCGAGGATGCTTGATTGACGCATTTCGAATAAGAGAGCGAGCGAGAGAAGCCGACCGACCGCGGATTGAGATGCCAAAGAGGTCGAGCGAGCGGCGGCAAGCGGCTGCTGCCCTGTCACGGTCTCTCTCTCTCTCTCTCTCGGCTCAGCTCGGCTCAGCTCATGCAGAAGGAATTTTATCGGCGCGCGTCAAAGTTCAGCCCACGTGTAGACCTATATTACATTTGTATTATTTCAACTCTCTTGCGCCGCCCGCACGAACGAGCGTATATGGAGGCAATTGCAATCCAGAATCGATAAATTGCGGTAGGTATTGTACGTTCGTCGGGGAGAGCGCCAGGCCAGCAGCCGCAGCCACGGCTGCATAATGCACAAGAGTGATCGAAACTTCCTCGTATGACGAAATACTTATTATGCCTGTGTAGAAGCTGCAGCGGCAACTGCAGCTGCCAAGCTAATCGTCGAGGAAAGAAAGAAAGAAAAAAATGGTAACATCCAACAACGTGCATATAAGCGGAGAGCATTCGACAGTCGACTGTCGCGCGCGCGCGGCAGCACCACTACCGAGAGGGAAAGAAAAGAGAGATAGATCGTGATCGGCATTCCTCTAATCTTTGGGTATATATATATAGCAGAGTGGTGCACGATGCATCGCGAATCCGCGCGCGCGACACACGATGAAAAATACTACTACTTATGCTGTATATACGTCGAGAGAGGCTGCGGCGCTTATCGTCCTCGCGAATCTGCTGCTGCACACAAGGGGAGGTTGTTGCTGCTGCTGCTGCTACTTGGAGCGCAGACATTGTCAGAGTTGTGCAAGTGTGTATGTGTGTGTGTGTCTGTAATTTTTTTTTCTTTAGTTACTTGTGCGCGCGAGTCGCGAGCTGCGATTGCGCAAATTTTGCGCTGAGCCGCGTCGAGACTGCACCCCGAAAAATGTTTTGTCAAAATTGAACAATGAGACACGCGTCCATATTATATTATTCTCGAGATCGACGATGATACGATCGAGGACTTTCGCTGCCGTGCTCATGTCTCGCGCGAGCTTGTTCGAGTTCGAGCACCTAAATGTGTGTGTGTGTATACGTCGTTTATATCAAAATTAATTCATAATCGCGCGACTCTAGCTGCAGTGGCGAATATATCGCTCATCGTCGATCAATAAAGACCGCATTATATACACGTATTATTATATACGCGCGTAATATAGAGAGACAACTAGTCGCGCGATTATGTATTTCGACTTGGATTTTGAGCCAATACGCATAGAGCGATATAAACCATGAGCGGCGGCACCGGTTTTGCGAATAGTGAAAGTCGATCGCGCACACGCGGCGCTACAATAATAAACTATCGCACGCACACATTCGCACACGCGTATGCATATAATATATTGCACACTCACTCACACGCATATGCGTGTAGCATAGGTTCGTATTATGTATCTGTGTCTCTGCTCCGGATTTATACATACACGCACGTAGACACGTAACAGGGCATTTATCGCTATGACAAACGGTGTAATTGTGCGCGCGCTCGAGCGATTTGTTCCCTTTTAAAACAACTGAAAAATCAATCGTTCTCGCCGTAACGCCGCTTAACCGCTCGTTAAATTTCCTTTTAAAGAGAAAGCTCTCTCTCGCTCTTTGGAGTACTCGCGTGCAACTGACCCTTTTATGACGATGAGTGTGTTTTTGTATGAACGCGCACATCGTATGGCGTTTAAATGTCGATGAAAGCGCTATTTTAGAGTGCGAATGCGACCTCGCGACGATGCGCAATCATCGTCTGGTAAAAGTATCTACTCTATCAGCGGGGGGCCTGAATTACACCTAATGAAACGTCTCACGGCTCGCTCGTACATCCTACTTATTTTTCTACGTATAAGGAGAAATATCAGCCACACAATTTTTATATCTTTTAAATAAATTTAAGAAATTAAATTCATTAATTAGCTTAGTATTTAATCTTTTTGTGCATATAGCTACATCTGCATATTCATTTGGTGAATGTAATTATCCATCAATTTTTTAAAAGATATGCTTTATGTATTCAACGTTGCGAAAATATAGTGATGAATCGGTGTTACTATACCCTCCCTCGAGTCATGCGAGACGCCAGGAAAAAAAAATTATATACGTGTACAGTTATTATGTTTATTATTTCAAAATCATCAAAACACAGCACGAGATTTTTGTGCAAGCTCGAAGGAAAAATCGTGTGCGCCGTGTTTCGCCTTTTTCTTTGCTCTTTCTTTTCTCTCGGCTGCTCTGTGACATTACGCAAAAAGTAGCTAATTCAGGTTGGCTTTTATTTATACAGTCGCACGTGCTTGAAAGTCAATTTACAGGTATTATACACTCGAGGCAGAGAGAGAGAGAGAGAGAGAGAGAGAGAAAGAAGGAGAGAGAAAGAGATAAGCTCGGCTACGGTCCAAGTGCGTGTTCACGACACGAATTGCCGCATTTTTTTCGCTCTGTTTTCCTTTGCCCAGCACAAGCAGGCAGACACCGAATATTTTTCTCGCTTTCGTGCAACACACACGGTAGCACTACACAACAACAGCAGGTTGCCAAGCGAAAGAGCGAGAGAGAGAAAATCCGCCGCTCGTTGGCTTAACCACGTGATAAAAGGTCGTTTAATTAAGGCATTATAAGGATAGGTAGTAGCTCTCTTTCTCTTTCTCTCTCTCGATCTGATTATTTATGCGCTCTGTAAGTGCACGTGGCACACATTGCAAGTGTTTCTACATAAATAATCGTGCGACTTTGCCGAGAGTCCTTTTTCCTATTGACAAAAAAAATCGCACACACGGGCAGCTAGCCTCTCAATAGACGTAGCTACAAAAATTGGTCTTATTAATTACAAAGAAGCGCTACAAATGTGAAAAACAACATTCATTAATGAGTTCCCGATTCGCCGAGTGTACCGCGCGTATTAAATAGAGACCGCAAAAGTTTTCTTCCTATACACCTTTTCTCTCGAGTCTGGTTTGTTAAGTAACTTGAGTTATACGGTAAATATCGTAAAGCAACAAATGTATCCTTTTCGCATTTATGCAAAGAATTATTAAATCGAAGATTTAACGAGGTCATTTTCCACGGAGCTCGAATAATGTACACGTAAAGAGAGGAAGAACCCGAGCGAGAGAGAAGAGATAGTAAAACGTTCGCTGATTGCTCCACGCAGCGCACTGCCTATATGTGCGTATATAGCCCTCCCCGTACACGTTTATATTTGTATATATCCATGTGCAGAGCAGACACTTATATATGTGCGTATGTGTGTACGACGAGTTTCGAAGAGACGCGATGATAGCGAAACGACTCGACGCTTAGAGGAGAGCCTTTAGCATCGCCTAGGTGTATTACCAAGGATGAATAGCTCTGAGGCATATGTGTGCTGCTGCTGCTGCCGCTGCTGATGCGCGCCAAGCTGCCAAGAAGAAGACGAAGAAGGCGAAGATTAGAGCTTTAAGCTTTTAGCATCGTAAATGTTTAGTATCCCCGGTGGTATGGTTACGCGTGTCTGCGCGCGCTTATACTGCGTGTAATATAAATCCATGATGGCACGAGTTATATCGACTGCACACGTGCGTGTCCGCGCGCGCGTGTGTGTATATTATACGCAAAGATGCGATTTTATTTTATATGTATACGCGGAAGAGAGAAAGACAGTCGTTGACCCGAGAACGAGCTTATCACTTAAAAAGGTGTAAAGTGTTGCCAAGAGCTCGTCCGGAAAAAGACGGATGAGCTCTCCCTCTCTCTCTCTCATTCCATCTTACCTTCGCCGATAAGTTTTGGAAATCCAATGGGTCGATGTGTGAAAAACCTTCACCGATAAGCTTATACCTATCGAATGAAAAAAAAAAAAAAAAAACAACAACACCACAGCGATACATCACAGCTCGTTTCTCGCGAGATAGCGAGTAGAGAGTGTGAGAAAAAACCGACCCTGATAAAATTTTCCCTCGCAAATAAAAAAATTACCGATTCGCGCCAGCCGATTGCATTTTCGCTGTATTAACGGATGGGCGCCAGGTATACGACGTATGTGCGTGGTGTACACACACGAGCGCACATGTGCACCGACGAGTAGAGGCGCTATATATATGGTTTTCCATTAAACCCCAACGGCGTGGCTACGGCCTGCGCTCCAGGTCCATAATGTATATGCAATATATATATACGTACAGGCGCACATGCAAAGCGTTAGTATGTGTGTGTGTACGCGTTCCTGTCTTTACGTCCGTCCATCCGTCAGCGCGCGCTGCACTGCCTGGCAGAGCTAAAACAACCTGCTAACGCAGATCCCATCCACGAGTTCTCTCTCTCTCTCTCTCTGACTCACTCACTCGCTCGCTCTAGCAATAGAATCAAGTGAATCGGATCTCTCTCACCCTTATTTCCCGGGCCTTTATACTGAATAAGTGTGCGTGTGTGTGTGTGTGCGTGCGTATCTATAAAGAGTAGTACTAGTAGGCTATATACGAGCGCAGCTCTCTAAGTATTTGCATCTATTCCATTCCGCGTGTGCGGCGGCTTTAAACCCCCCAAGGGGGTTAGTAGTAGTAGTAGAAGTAGTATAACTAGTACTCAACTACTAGTAGAAGAGAGCAGCAGTGGCAGCAGTTTCCCTATACCTTAATCACCATACGCGTTAATGAGAGAACATCAACCGAAGACAGATAGACGAATACCGAGAGAGAGAGAGAGAGAGTAAGAGAGAAAGAGAGGCCGAGCAAACGAGAAAATATATACGTTGCGTTGCGTACGCGTACACATATATATCCGCAACTTTAACGATCCTTGGCAAACGCAAAAGGGATAAGATATTCTTTTCAAGGCGGCGCTTTTTTGCTCTATTTTAACCGCACGTCTCATTTCCCTCTATGGCATGTACTACGCATATATTTTTTCCCTTCCTTAGACTCCTCTCTCTGCTGCGAGTGGAAATATATATTCCCCGTGTTATACGACAATGATGGTCATAAGAGTACGTGCATGTCTGTGTCTGTGCCTGATGTATCATTTTCATAGTGCATATATTTATGCGAACCTCGTCGCTCGCTCGCTCGCTTACTCGCGAGCGAGGCAAGCTCCGTAGATGTTTAATTATTAGGAAAACGCACGCGTCGACTTGTCTCGAGGCTCGTTTTTCTATGCTAATGAGGGTTTCACGTGTTTAGAGCCTTTATGGGCGTATAAAATGCGAAGAATTAGCTCGAGGGAGAGACGACTATATATACGCAGCATAGAGAGAGAGAGAGACTAGTCGAGCGCTTACAATAGACGCGAGGCTATATACCATTCGCAAACGAGCTTACTACTTCTACTACTACTAGTACTACTATTACCATTACTGACTCTTTCGTCGGCTCGTCTTCAAATATACATTTATAGCTGATTTCCAGGCTCGATATTATATCCATCCCATACGAATTCCTCGTTACTTCCCTCTCTCCACTCTCAGCTCTCATATACGCATGTCTATAAGGGGGAAGACGACTGTATTCCCAATGAATCTGGACGAGAACGACATTTATCGACTTCCATCGCCGCGCGCGCGCCCGGTGTCTTGAAAATCTTCGTCTTTATACGACAAGGGACTTAGATTACGGCGACGACGAAGACCTTTGGAAGCAAAAAAAAAAAAAAAAACTGCTGTATCAGCTCGAGTAAACGGGTCGAACACGCTTGGCTGCACCCCTATATAACGTGGATTATTGTCACGGCGGATTGACACAATAGAGCGCGAGCTCACGAGGCGAGGTGAAAGAGCAGCTGAGCGCGAAGTAGCAGAGGGAAAAAGATTGAAAAACAATGCACGTTCGTATATATATAAGAAACGACGTCTTCTTTCCTCTCTCGCTCGCTGTAAGAGTGTCAATTTTTCGATTAGCTTATAACGATAGACACGATATACAAGTATACCAGATGCAGCACGCACATTCGAGCGAATGGAGCGCACGTAAGGTCAAAATGGAAAATGATTTTTCCGATACACCGGGACGTGACGCCAATCACCAAACGCAAGCGCCAAACATGAATCCGTCTCTCTCTCTCTCTTCCAGCTGTACGTCCATG
The DNA here is from genome assembly GCA_902732785.1 of Trichogramma evanescens. Classification (NCBI taxonomy): domain Eukaryota; kingdom Metazoa; phylum Arthropoda; class Insecta; order Hymenoptera; family Trichogrammatidae; genus Trichogramma; species Trichogramma evanescens. The sequence continues at coordinate 45,071 of CACVKI010145528.1, read as the reverse complement.
AATAATCTCTTCGGCTTACAGGAGTGCAAACGTTTGCTGATTAATGGCCCGATTTACTGTCTCTCTCTCGCAGGCACGCACTTTCGGATCTATCTATCTAACTCATCACGGTTTGCGCGAGCGAGCGAGAGCGGGCCACGCGCGCGGCGCGTTGCGGGTGCATTAATGAGCCGCATGGGCATTAGAGAGAGATAGCTCAGGCGCGAGAGGAGAGAGAAAGAGGGAGAGATGATCTAACGCGCGAGATTAGCTTTGAATTTTTGATGCGGATAGGACGTAGTCGTGTATATATATACAACGCGTCGCCGTCGCGCGCGTGTGTATGTGTCGCTGCTATATACCGTGACCTCGCACCAGAATGTACACTAGGGATTAATTAGAGGGGACGATCGACCTGATACGGGATATTTGCAGTTCTATTGCGTGCTGGAGGATCCCCGAGTCCTCCTCTCTGTATATACACACACATACACACATAAGAGCGCGCGTGACGTGATATTATCGTGCTGTATATCGAGAGAGAGAGAGAGAGAGAGAGAGAGAGAGAGAGCCTACGGGCCCATTATGCACACACAAACACTGCGCGCGCGTCCGCATACACAGTGTATAATTTTACGCATACATCGTTGCAAATAGATATCGGCGACTGCCGTGCTCGATACGATATTAGTTGAAAAATGGACGAGTTTAGACGTCCATTACACTTAATAAATTATGATATTAATTAGCCAGAAGGAAAAAGAGAGAAATAGAGAGAGAGAGAGAGAGAGAGATGAGATATATAATATGATTGATACAAACAAGATGAAAACTGATAGCGCGCAGCAGCAGCAACTCGCGTCGAATTTATAAATCTTTACAGTTATTATTTAGAGGCAATGATTCATATAGTGGAAGATGTAAATGAGACGAGGCATTGATCATGAAAATGAGCGAAAAAATAGGGAAAAATAGGCTGAAGTTGAAGGATTGCCGAGGATCAAGTTTAAGATAGCCATCAAGTGCAATCTACATATATACGTACGCGAAGGTGAGTGTATACCTATATGCGTGCGAGTGCATACAATATATGTATGCACATTGCACACGATATGAAATCGTTCCTTCTCGGCTCGAGGTTCTTCATCTCTTGCACTTAATTTATGATGCCACGCAATTTTATACTCTCTCTCTCTTTCTCTCTATACGTCTATGCGTATGAGCATCGGTGCATGTAAACCCACATTTCTCAACTCATATTACGAGTGTATGCACACATAAAAGGTATTATGCGCGTATGTTTGTTAAATTAATTAAAATAATTTTATACGGATTAAAAATGCGTTAATCAAACTTTATTATCGCGATGCGCGCAGCATGCTGCGTACCTATTTTTCTTTCGATCCTTTTTTTTTGTTCGCGCAGCAGCGAGAAGCTCAAAGTGGCAAAAATTATATAAATAGAAGTTACCAAGCGAAAACAGAGAGAAAGAGAGAGGAGAAAGGAAGGAAAGAGAGGCAAAAAGCTTTTATGAAGCAACCAGACGGAAAGAAAGGGAAAACAAGCGAAATCGAAATGAACGAATCGGACGCTGCATTGTATATGGGTTATATTACGTCAACCGTAATAAACAGCAAATTTTCTTTCATTAGAATATTTGAAAACTCAAAAAATTGTTCAAACGGATTGCAAGGGCTTCTGATTAAATTCTGAAATGATCGAATAACCTGTACACAATCTAGTCACTATTTTTGATAGGGGAAACGTTCTTTTGATCTTGAAAGTAAAGAAAATGTAACAACGATGATTCTCGAATTATTGTTGTTTTTTTTGATAAGGTAGAATTGAAGTGTCATGAAATTACTAAATTACTCAAATGCGAACCTGCAAAATCTAGAATGTAATTGTAAGATTCTGTAAAATTTAAAGAATTTACATAACAGTCGTTGGGCTGACACTGATTACGTGATATTGTCCATATATTCCACAGAATTTATGAATAATTAAAGAGCGAAAGAGAAACAAGACAACTCATTTTGTTTATGCAAGTATTAACTGGGCGCAACAAAAGCTGAAAAAACGACCGAGATAACTCAGAAGATTTAATATAATAATGAAAATTTTAATTTTTCTGATTGTCTGGACCTCTCTCATTACGGGGCTTAAAAAACAAAGTACACAATCCGATATTTCTCCAGCGGAACAGGCAAATTAATAACTTCTAAGCTGGAAGAGGAGGAAGAGGAGGAGGGGTGAGGAGAAAGGCTCGTTTAATACCTTAAATTTATACGTTTTCCCGTAAATTGAGCCGATTTATCGGTATATAGAAACGTTGTCGGACACTATTTTATACGCGCGTGCGCCCGTGTAATACAGACATTGCGCATATTATGACGCATTTAGCGAAATATAATTTACATCGCTCGTATAATCTATAATATACTAATTGAAAGAACACGAGGATATTACCATATATTTTCGAGCCTCGTGTCGGGGCCTGTGTAGCTGGACGCGTAACGACCATTTTTTCCTTGGGCCGCGCGAAGAAAGGTAGAAAAAGGATTGCGCATTATTATAATATTATGTACAAACACAAAGTATAGCTGAAACGTATATAGCGGCGAATTTTGCAGAAAACGTGTATATTAAAAGCGAAAGATTTATATTCAATAGTAATTTGGAGTATGTATTAAGAATCTCTTATGGGCGTTGCGTCACATACATACTGCCGCTGCTGTGTTTTGCTTTTATAATCTCGTAGAAAAATCTCGTAACGAAAATTTTCATCAGCGCTTGGCAATGTGCGAGTGTATCGGCCACGGGATTACCGATTTTTTTTCCCAGATGAAGCAAAAACCAACGCACGGAACTCGATACACGCGATTGCGATCTCGAATCTTTTCGATTCGATTAATAAATAAACGAGCGCGCGTTGAGAAACTTCGAACTGCAAATGAAGCGAGAAGAATGCGACGATGTGTTACAAAGCACGCGAACACAAAAAAATCGGAGCTTTTCACGATGTCTTGCGTGTTTAATAAAACTCACCAATATTAATTAATCCATCCGATTGAACTACAAGTGACCAACGCACTATTCCACTCTAGGACTAGCACAGATTTACAAACTCATAAATGCAACACTACTCAAAACTTGAAACACGTGTGTCGTTGTTCTACTTTTTTCAAATTCACCCTCACCCTATAACAAGCACACGTGCACTAAGCACACTCGAAAAAGTACCCTACAGGAGTTTTCAAAGCACCACTAGTAAATTGTTTTTTTTTTTTTTTTTTAATTTAGTCACGAGAGCGAAGTTACATTGTGCATCGCGCGCGCTGCTGCTCCACTCGACACTGTACACAAAGTACTGTCACCGGTGAACTGTCGTGCGCCGCAGCCAGCAGATACAGTACCCGCACTATACAATATGCGTGTGCGCCTCTTGCGCTGCTGCTACGTGCGCGGATGCCGTAAGTATATAACGTGCTATACAGAGCTCGCCAAAAGGTGGGGAGGCCCGATATACGACGACGACGACGACGATAGTTCTATATGTACAGTGCTATATATTGCCAGAGCGATACGCGCCAAAGGGTAAGGCGTATATTATGTATATCTATATCGGAGTCGAGGTGAACGCGCGTCGTCAGAACTTGGCAGATACACACACACACGTACGTAACGCACCTCCGGATCCTGCGCAAACAATGATGATTATTGCTATATTGGAAACTTTCTAACTCGTCCGTGTCGCGCGCGGGCTCACGGATCATCCTGTGTATATAGTATATAGTGTACGTATAAATTCGCACGCGAGAGTATCGATGACCGATTCGAATTTCACGCGTCGCGAGGCTGCTGTTGCCACACCAGCATATCATGCGGGATGAAAGTAAGAGTCGATTCACGCCCACGCGATGCGTCGGCAAACTTCTTGGATTGGGACGTCGACGAAGTTGTTTACGTATAAGCATATAAATACGTGTACACACGCATCTACACGGGCTTGGTACACTCGAGGCGCGCACACAAGGCTCCGGTAACGAGAGTTTATTATATCGCCGCGCGGCGAAAACGAGACTAAAGATCGCGGCGAGGTGGCGACGGAGACGGCGGCGTCGGCGTCGGAGGCAAGAGGAGGCAATTTCGCGAGCATCTCTTCGGTGCTTGTGCCTTGCGCTTGTATATACCGAGTCTATTTATAGAGTCTCGTAAGTTTAAAAATAACCACGCAAAAAATAATCCTCGAGCGCGTGCAGGATAAATATAGCAGCTCGTATAATATAGGTACGTATAATGCTCGCGCGAGGGTAAGGACACTTTATGCAACAAGTACGTATAGTACACACATACACACACAAGCGCCAGAGGAGGTGCATCACCTCGCCTGCACTCAAATGTGTGTGTACGATCGCCGAGTGAGTTACTCATAAATAGATATATAATGGCTGCACACGCGGAAAGCAAAAGATGCTCACTCATTTACGTCAATTAAAGCCGATAAGAGAGTCGAGTTTTCGAATATTGCAGTCAAGAGCAAGAGAGAAAAGCGAACGTATAACGGATGGTTTTATAAGAGCGTGTCTCTCTCTCTCTCTCTCGGTGGATGAAAAATCCACTCAAATATTCAGCAGCCTCGATACACCTCGTCATATGCATTTATTTTCACTTTACATACTGCGGCGAATCTCGAATGAGAGTCGACATACCGAGTAGCTTATATAGAGAGAACCACGGCAAGAAGAAAATGTCTTATGCAAATATGCATGGAATGAGAGAAGATGAAATAGAGGACAGGTTTAAACTGGTAATTATAATTAAGATGTTTCTATGAAAATTATTCCAGAGTCAAGACTGATACCGCGAGAAGTTTGTAAATTCTCTCTCTTGGCACGATATTGCTACTGGCTGCGTAATTTTAACCATAATGTCGAAAAATATTTATAATTTTAATGATTACAAAAGTATGAAAATGGGGAAAAGTCAAATACACTATGATTTTACAGGGGTGAATAGAGGAGTACGAGGTCTCAAGGGTTGAAAAGAGCCGACAAAAAAAAATCTCGAGGCACTGCACACCTTGATTGTTCTAGCGAAGTAATTTTACTTTCGCATTCAAGTTGAAGCGCGCGCCAGGCTCGCCTGGTGTGTGCACGGCTGCGGCGGCGGTGTCAGGCCAATTAAATCGCAAGAAAGTGTAAAGAGAGAAAGAGAAAGAGACAGAGAGATGAGCTTATGGCGCGCGCGCGCGCGAAGAAAGGAGGTCAAAAAACGAAGCTAATGAGCACACGAGAGAGTTGTGTGTAGCGCGTACGTATTAAATTCGCGAGCGCGTATAAAATACGCGTGTACGCGTGTGCATTGTTGTTGTTGTTGTCGTTTTCAAGTCACATGCATACGCGTATACACACATATAGAATACAAACGCAATGAGGCACGAAGGAAAGAAAGAGTGAAAACAGGATCGAGCCGAGAAAGAGAGGAGGACGGAAACGCTTGGGTATATAAGGACAATGCCACCAATGAAGTAATGTATTTATATTAATAGCAAAAGGGGAAAAAAACTAGTTTTCCCTCGTGGCTTATAGGATGCAAGCCGAGACATCGTTTTCGCTTTATTTTTCGTGTTGCGCACAGATATCAGAAAAGCTGCAGCGTCTCTATATATGTCCATGCGTACGCTGTATTATATGTACACGGCGATGAAAAAATAATAAAATATAAAGCCTCATTCAGCGGGAGTATTAATATAAATTACGCTCATACATTTCTTCTGCAAATGGCATTGTACCGGAGCGTGCAGTATCTCTCTCTCTCTCTCGCTCTGGGTCTGCTGCTTACTTATAATGCATCGAGTCGCTTGCAGTACTTCGCGCGCGCGCACACAACAACCACGAAACATTCAGAGAGAGAGAGAGAGAGAAAAAGACAGAGAGAGATTCAACCCTGTGTATACGGCACGTAAGCATCTAAAAATAGCTCCTTCTCGCGCTCTCTTCACCTAACAGACCATTAATCCTAACTGGTAAAGCTCCATATAGAAAACAGAGAGAGAGAGAAAGAGACAAGAGCAAAAGAGGGCCTCTCTCTCTCTGCGCGCGAGCAGTTGCTAAAGGACGCGAAGAAGAAGCAGAACAAGAAGAAGAAGACGAAGCAAGCGAGCGAGCGAGCAAGGCAAGAAGGAGATAGTATAAGGAGAAGAAGTGGAAAAGAAGGGGGCGATCTCGTAGCGAGGATCTTTCTAGGATACATGAATCAGCATAAGGAGAGAGAGAGAGAAAGAGAGGAACGTGTGCGCAAAGAGAGTATATATCTATACCCAAGGCACACAAATGTAAAACAAGAAGCACGACTTTGCGGCCGAGCGCGAGCGAATCTAAATATAAACCGCACGAGACTAGGCGCGACCGAAGGGCGCCTCGTGCCACCCTCGCCACAAGTACAGCAGCTCCTCGCTCGCGATCCTTCTTACTCTCCGGGCTTATATGGCTTTTTACTTTGTGTGTACGTACGTAAGTACGTGCACGTAAATACTTGCGCCTATGTAGCACACCGATTCCTCCCCGTGTATGCGTGTAGGAGCTTTTTTCAAAGATTAAATATTGAGAGGCACGTGCGCCACGCGCAGCAGCAGCAGCAGCAGCAGCAGCAGCCAATAATGACTCTGCGTGGTGGTGCGCTTGCGTCGCTCCTGCCGTATAGGCAATAACGAGCTAAAACTTGCGAAACTTGAGGACACGGCAAGTAGAGTCGCGCAGGCATAAAGCGGCGAAAGTGTGCCTACGCACACAGAGATCGAGCCGCATACACGTGTGTGTATTATATAGACACAACGAGGCTTAATCTTTCACGCATTTGTATTTATGTGCAACAATAATAAAAGAAAATGTTTCGCGAGAAGCGATGTCTTATACAGTTATGCACACACACATCAATTCCGACACGCGCGCGCATGCGGCGCTGTTAAAGAGTAAAAATGTTTACGTTTGTGTGTATTATATTATAAGAGAGCTACTAAAGCCTGACGTGTGCCGAGATTTCATCACACACATACACACACATACAATATTGTCTCTCATTATCATCGAAAACTTATAAAAACACATGGGCTGCACGCGCCGGGCCGCGAGATCATATTGAGACTTTATAATATTATACAGAGAGAGAATGGAAAGTTCGCGAGCCGTGATAAGTGTTTAGCCGAGGCGCAAGCGAGGCAGTTGATTTTACGTAACCGATCGAATCTTTCGTTTTTCTTTCTTTCTTTCTCTCCGCTGCCGCTTGAAAAAGTCTTCGACGACGCCGCACGAGCCACGGGCCGTTTAGGAATAACAATATTATACATATAAGCTAAACGACAAAGATCGTAATTAATTAATTATCCGCTTGGTTTCTCGAACCTGAAAGAACTCCGTATATAAAAGCTGCAAGTCCTCGTGTGACTTTGTGTATGTGTCTTGTGCTTGGATGCATATGTGTATAAATATACACGTGCCCGCAGACACAATGAGAAGGAGCGGCTTGCACGGTGGTTTATATGCATTACGGGTCTCTCGTACTTGGCACATATGCTGTCTGCAAATTGTCGCGAGCGCGCGGGACACTCTCGCGGGTTCGTTTTCATATTGATACACGTTATCTCAATGCTAAATTGAGCCACGAGCTTGCCATTGTTGCGTATTTATATATAAATGTACCTCGACGACCCACGCGTTGTATGCATATAGCGACGAGCGAGACTGAAAAGTGCGTATGCATATTTAGTACGGGAGAGGAAAAATATTTCCCCCGCAACTCAGCGCTCGGAGTCCGCGTCGAGAGACAGAGAGAAAGAGAGCTTTTAATTAAAGCAGCCGGAGCGAAGTCGGTGAAAAATGTTGCGCGTTGTTTTCGCCGATTAACGCGCGCACAGCGGCTATATTAAACGCACCTGCGCGTACACAACACACACGGTCACGTGTGTGTCTCGTTAAAAGGCAAGCCTGTATATCTGTCCGTGCTGCTGCTGCGGTACAGCACACACGATGCCTCGTCGCCCGCTGCACTCGCACAAACGCAAGGTCAGGGACACACACACACATACGCGTACACACTTACTACCTCGGCAATGCACATGTAGGTACTGGTGCGGGCAATGGACGTGCCGTTAAAGAGGGACGAGGGGGTCGGCGGTCTCTTTCTCTCTCTCTTTGGATCGTATATACGTATGCACGTTGTGTGTTGCGCGCATTATATGCATGCACAGCGCAAAAAAGGGGGCGGCAAAGCGCGGAATAAATGTACTATATATCGTGGCACACGGGAGCAAAGTATACGTAAACACATATACGCAGTACACGTATGTATATAGGATATCGCCTACTAATCTCCATCCGTTGTCTACTCGGTTTGTGCCCTGCTACTGCTGCCTCCACATACTGCATGTATATATATGCGCGCATGTATGCATATAAGTAGGGAATTTATCTCGAGCTACCGATCGACCTTCGCTAGCCAACTTACGTGCGGAGACCGGGTCAACGGAACTTTGTCGTAGTCGTCATCGTCGTCGTCGTCGTCGTCGGCGGCGGCTGCGGCGGTGGCGGCGTTCCTCTTTACATTCGCGTATCTATCTCTACGTGTTTGTATACACATATAATGTAGCTTATATGCACAATCGCCGCACTTGCATGTAACAAGCCGCAGCAGCAGCAGCAGAAGCGAGGGAAGATTTTTTATTGTACGTGCCTGTATGCTTAACGAGGGTGTGCAGCTCAAGTAGTAGGTACGTAAAGTCGTAGCAGTAGTAGTAGTTGTACCAGTAGGATAGGTAGCACTGGGTTACTTGGGTTTTTGATTTCGTAAAGATGATAAAAGCTACTATGCGACTTACTGCGTGTATTTATAGGCAGAGATGCACGACCACGACGAACGTGGGCCTCTGTTTGTGTGCGCGCTGCTGCTCACCTGAAACAAATCAAACGATAAAAAAGGTTAATTTTAGATCTTGCTCTTTGTTGTTATCGTTGTTTTTATTTTTTTTTAATTGTTATTATTATTGTTATAACGTTGAAACGAAAGCTACGTGTAAATCGCTGTGAAGCGAATAGAAGCTAACGTTCGCGGTATCATGTACGGCTTTATATAAAAAATCTATCGGGATCGACTCGTCCGCTTAAAGCCAAATCGATTTATATATGTACCTTTCGACTCGTATGCATATGTATGTCTTCGAGGCACGTTAGTATCGTGCGCGTCGAGATCGATCAATCAATCGAACTCGAGCTTAGCGCACGCGAGATATGTGTAAGAAGACAAAAAGACAAAAATCGCGTCAAGCGTAGCCTACATTTTCCCTAGCGCGTGAACTTGCTCATGCGGAGTTAACGCGCGGGGGGCTTTTCTGTCCTTTCGTCACACAGTGTAATATATAATAATAAAATAATGCTAGATATATAATATAAAGGTCTCGACGAGCGAGATAAAGAGACAATGGAACAAATCGATTCATCGCGCACACATTTTTTTCTATACCGATCGCAGTATATCGTACGCGACCTTTCTCTCTCTCTCACTAGCGTAGGAAGAGGACTCGATCCTCTTCTTTCGCGACTTTGTTTGAATTATCATAACGCGTTCTTGTACCGTTAGTTTATATGCATTATAATACTCTCAGCGAGAGAAAGAGAGTCTAAAAAAAAAGTTTCACGACGAAGGTCGATGAGCGCGCCTCAGCGGTATATACGTGTCTTTTGTACTTTTCGAGCCTCTCACAATGAGCCGATTTGTAAAACAAGCGGCACTTAGAGACAGGCGCGTCGATTTTGCGCATTATTATTTTCGTGAATTATCAATTAAAAATGAAAAAAATGAGCGTTAAGCGCGTTTTTCATTAGGGAATGAAACTTTTTTTCCTCGTTTATGTTGGATCGTGTATTATAAATATACGACACTTGCACGCACTCGTCGCGCGTAATACATGATTGAAGAATTATGATACATTGTTTTTCAGGGCGCACATTATCCTCATTATTTCCGCACATACTAATACGAGACGGCAGTGGCGGCGGCGGCGACGTCTCCTCCTAATGGATTAAGCACACACATCGCGTGCGGATTGCGTGCACGCCTCGTCTAATAATACTCTCTGGAAAATGCGCCCAAGTACCTGTACACACATTATATGTGTGTATATGCACTCGCACAGCTCGAAACCAGACAATGTGTGTATACACGATTAAAAAGTTTAATTCTATGATTTATCGTATTTTTGCTGAACACGCGGCGGTGGATAAAGAAGAGTAAAAGAAAGAGAGAGGATGAGGATAAAATACGCGTTAATAAAAACAAGAGCTCGAGACAAAGGGGAATGTCGAATTTTTCACACGTTTAATACGCGTGTGTTTCTCTTAAATAGCTAAAGAACGAAGTTGCAATATAACGCAAACTGCAGTCGGGAGAGCGGGCGGAAATCAAATCGATCCTAGCACAGTCGACTGCTATCGCAGCTTATATACATGAAGCGAACGTTGGCCTCAGTTCAAAATAATAAAAGCCTCGAGAGTACACGACGCTGTTCGACTATACTATCGAGCGTCTCCTCGTTGTTTTGTGTAGCACTGATAACAACCCGTACTCTATACGTAGTGGCTCTAGCTAGGGAAATAAGCCTCGACATTATACACCGCGGGCCAATCGACCTTTCGATTAGCGATGTCGTTTTCGCGGATAAAGTTGCTGATCGCAGCGCGCATAAATGCGTGAATATAGCATAATTATACAGCCGCGATATAGCACCAGAGCTATATATTCACGCACGATCGGCACACGTATTATAATACGTTTCTTTTCTTTTTTTTGCGGAATGTTTCCTCCATAATATAAACTCACACCTCGCGTCCATTTACGCGGAACGTTCGAATCAATCTCTCTGGCCGTGGCGAGCGAGCGCGCGCGGAATTTTACACCTTTACAGTCGTTCGCGCGAGAGATCGCGTGAAATCAATAACCCTTAATTTTTTGAATACATGCATTTATATCGCGAGCATAAATGCCGCGCGCTATATAGCCGCGGCGGCGCGCATGCACTTGCATGCATGGGTGCGCGCAAGGTCACGAGTGGATATAGTGCCGCGCGCTGAACACAGAGAGCCCATATATGCCTACACTGTAATCATCTCGTTATTACACATACGGGTGCAACATAAAAATGTTACAGTATAAGCGGTGGAAAGAAAGAAAGAGAGAGAAAAAGCGACGAGTGACCATGAAAGTCAGTCGTGGTCTTGGTCTTGGTCGTATATGCCGGCGAGGAAGTATATATGCGAGGGATCGATCGGTAGCAGTGCGAGACGCGCGCCTTATCATCGAGTCGCGCAACGGAAATGCTCCTCGGCTACTGGTACCTCTATATACGTTTATAACGTGTATACGTGCGTGTACTTGGGGTATACCGCCGCACATATGCCATTTATACAGTATATAGTGTATAACATATATATACGTGAATCGCATCGCATATACACATGCACGTGTACGGAACGTGATATTTGCAGGGTATGGTTCTCGATATATGTATATGGAGCAGGGAGAGGAGCGAATGATTTATGGAAATCGGCACGCGAACCTATAATACCGTCTGCGCGCGAGCGTTTATATAGAGCCATTGCCGAGTTTATCGTGGATGCTGCCATTGACTGCGCTTTCAAGAGAGAGAGAGCGAGCTACCAAGTGTGTATAATGCATACATAGACCTAGACGACTACGACGTAGAAATGAACAGCTACGACGTTGGCGACGATGTACTTGAAGGCGTCTTTTGTTTCGTCGCTCCTCACTCTCGTAGCGTCGTCGCTTTTCTATATGTACGCCGTGCGCAGAGGTTCTAAACGAGCCCGAAATTATAAGGACGTGGATCGAGCCATTGAGCATTCGACGCAGCGGATACATTATATTATACAGAAGTCAATCGATCGGCATGCCACTACTACTGCTGCTAGCTGCTGCTGCTGTTATTGCCGCCCATCCCGATTAAATCGAGCGCGACGCGCGAGCATATAATACGACTTTTTTTTTCATTCGACTGTACAGGGTGAAAAAAAGCTCGTGTCAACGAGGAGTGTGCACGCATATATATGTATTAGGTACATACACGCTCACATATATAGTAGAGACCCAATGGCAGAAGTAGCGATGCAGCTCGAAAGCTCAAACACACGCGTTTAATAAATTCAGCTCACGTAGTCTCCGCCGCGCTATATATACCTAGGCTACGTTCTAAAGACACCTCCTGCGTGTATATGTGTTAGTGTGTGTGTATGCGAGTATGTGTATAGGAATAGAGCGACAGCGTCGGTGGATGTGTGGTGTATTCTCGCTCGCTCGCAGAAGAGAGAGAGAGAGAGCGAGCGAGCGAACGAGCGAACGAGAGAGCCAATTTCACCGCTATAAAGTAACGGTGCGACAACGCCTCTCGTCTCGAACGATAAATATTCAATCGATTGGCACTCGCATTTCTGCGCGCGGCGCAGCTCTCGCACAGCACAGCACACACATATATATAGGAGGAACAGCAACACGTATTATATGTGTGAGTGTGGATGTGTCGCGTGAGCCCGGTTCCATTGTCTGCGAGACCATCTCTCTCTCTCTCTCTCTCTCTCTCTCTCTCTCTCTCTTACTCGCGGCTCATTTGCATGATGTGCGTGCGTGTGTGCGGTACCAAAAGTGACAAAGAGAGAGAGAAGCTCAGCTCTCTCTCGCGCGCAAAGACACAACTTGCATTTCTCGCGCCAGCGAACGACTGGCTGCTCTGCGATCTCTCTGTCTCTCTCTCTCTCTCTCAGCTCCATTGGCATTATTTATACTTTTTAACGGTTCTATTATCATACGTAAAATTGCTTTGTGTGTCCTGCCCAGAGCGATCGTGGCGAAGCCACACGGGTGTGCGATTGATTTTTTTTTCATGTCATTTACTTTCGCGCGCGCATATATTTCATTGACGGAGGTAACCTTGGTGACAGGCAAGCTCGAGGAATGAAAATCGGTGCATTATCGGACTCTTTAATTATCGACGAGGTACCAAGCTGCAGTCTCCACATCTATATTTAGTTACTTAACCTTATCGCGCAGTTGGATTTTAAATCTTCTCGAAAGTCTAGTTAATAATTTAGGTCATTTATAAAAGCTCGCTGCGCCGCACTTCGAAAGCTTCTCGCCGCGCCGCATCGAAAGTAAAAGACTATACGGCGAAGTTTCAGCGTTACGTTGTTGCCTAACGCGGTAATTATTCTTTCTGCTCTCCGGGCCGCGCGGCTCGCCTGCTAAAGGGTGAAATGAAGCAACAAAAATACATCGGCATATATAACAATATAAATTTTCTGTTGCACGCACGCGCGCGCATACACCCAAACGGACGAAGAAGAGATTTGATTTACTATCGTTTGAGCCCCCTCGTGCCCTTGAGATCAGGCTCTAAATTGTAAGTGTGTTTTCCATTCGGTACCGAAGAAAGAGCGAGAGAGAGAGTCCAAAGTACCTTTTGCGCTTTATATAAGTTATTACTTTGAAGTACACGCACGCGAAGTAAGAGAGAGGGCGAGGGAGAGAGAGAGCGAACAATAATTTTTACCGGCTAATCTTTTTTTTTTCTTCTTCATAACTTCAGACGCGCGCGGTCGAGCTTTATATAATGAAGGACGCACGACCCGTATAACACATACGCGAAGATGTACTCGTGGTTTGAACTTTTTTTTCACTCTCTCTCTCACTCGCTCTTTTTCTTTCTTGGTGTGTACGAGCTGGCACTGCGGCACTGCACCGCTCTTTGCCCAAGAGATATAAATTTCAAATTTTATTTTTCACAGTACGATCTACGTGAAGTTTTTAAAAGTAAAAAAATGGACAATTGCAATTATATCCGAGCGATAATTGAATAGCTCGAGGCATGCAAAATAATAAAAGAAAGAGAGATAAGGAAAGGAGGCGCAGCTCATTGTATCGATATACTCGTGCGTGCGCAAGTTCATTTACTCTTTTGAAATTGTATACACGAAAGCGACATTATTTACTTCATCGGTTGTTCATTAAATTCTTGCGTATAATACGGAAGATTAGGATGGAATTTCTTTTTGTTGCAACTATCGTGCAATAATTTACCTTTTTCTCGACTTGCAAGCATTATCAACGCGAAGTTGCTTCGTGTACACGCAGTAAATACGAGTAGAAAGACCTTGAATAATATAGCCGCACTCATAAACGGCGCGCCGACACCACCACCACCAGCACCACGCCACCATTGCGCCAACAGCAGCAGCAGCAGCAGTCGAGCCTTTTTCCCTTTTCTCGCGCGCACGACATTGCGGCGGACGCGCGGAGCTTTTTCCTGTTTCCGCAACTACCCGCACTATTGGCTGCGTTCGTGTGTGTCTGTGTGTGTGTATATAAAGATCTATGTGCTGTGTGCCGTGTGTAAGTACGTATACTTGCCGCGCAGCATCTATCTTCTTTTGTTGGCTTATAATTGCGACGTTGCGACGAGCCCAGCGCGCGCGATATATTTATATATACGTGTGGCAGGAAAAAGCCTATGCCTTGTCGTCGCTTTTTCGTCGCGTTCTCTCACACGCGCGTATAAGAAAAATGTTTTTCCCCTTTTTCCACCTTTTTTTTTGCCAGCTATATGGCGTTTATCTCTGTCTCCCTCTGTCTCTCTCGCTCGCTCGCACTTTCAGCAGTAGAGGTATATATGTGTGCCGCTGCGCGTACTCATGCTCTCTTTCTCTCCCTCTGGCTCGTTTTCCTCTTTGCGGCCAATTAAAGAATTATGCGAGCGAAGAGAGAGCCGCAGCTGTTATTTAAACGGATTATATGGGAATTATATCACGCGTAGACCTCGCTCTCGGCGGCTGCGCGCAGGTGAACGCAGGAATTTGATGAGCTTTTGCGTGTGTGCGCGTGTGTGTATTTGCGTCCCTTTTTTTCATTTCATCGTGTGCGTACCTATATATCGCTCGCACCGTTGCGCACGCGAGAACGACCGCGAGGATCGATCTGAGAGCTGTGAAAAATTCAAGTAAAATTTCAACCGGTTTTTATACATTGAACGCGTAAGTATTCTATCCTCGCGTATACTGTGCCGCTGCTCATCGTGATTATCACATTTTCAATTTTCACGTTATCCTCCGCCTCCCTTTTCTGCGGGGCCTCGGAAATAACATCATATACTACTATATACTGCAATAATAATTACGCCATCGTGGCCACTGCTGCTGTTGCTTGTGATTACACTGTAAAAACAACGAGTCGCGTCGCTCATGGGATCGCCACGCAACAATTGCGACGCATGACTCTGCGAGTAAAATTAGATGAAATTTTGTCGTCATTGCCTACGATATAAGGTATAGCGTGCGTGTGGTGTGCTCGAGTCAGCAGAAACTTCTCAATCTCGATGACTTTGTATGGCGGTCAAAATTACATGTTTTCGAGTATGCGTTTGTGTCGAGAGCCATGAGCATTGTTTTCTCTAGCTCGGAAAAGCTATGGTACTTGTACCTTTCGGACGTATATATCCGCGAAGGTTCCACTGGCTTGAACTGTGCGCGTCCGGGACCCCCATGCCCGAGAGCAGCCCGACGTCGCAGCACATATATTTTACAGCGGGCTCAAGCGGCGTAACGACGATGCCGAGCCGAAAATCGCCGAGCGTAGCGGCGACATTAACATGCATGTTGTCGGACGGAATGAATGCAAGATCGCGAGGAGGAAAAAAAAGTGCGCACCGCTGCCGCCTTTTTTTTGTACTTGCTTACTTCTCTTCTACTCCGTTCCACGTCGCGTCGTCGGCTAATTTTCACGTGTCAAAAAATCGCCGACAGATAGAATGCACAAGTGCAGCAGCGGCAGTAACAACAGCTGTCGCTGACAAATCTCCTCGAATGATTTTTCACGACGAGTTTGTAAATTAAGCCTGCGCGAAATACCGATGAGCTTGTATTTTATATACCGTATACGCGCGGTAGAGGAAAAAAAGCTCTCTTTGACGCGCGTATATATATTCCGTGGCCAGATTAATCGCTTCGATCTCGACCTTCGCCCGAGCTCTCTGTGCGCAGATATGAATAATGCATAAACGTATATAACATACACACACACACACGCGGGATCAGCGCGGCACAGAAAAAAGAGTTAGCCCCCTCCCTTGCCATGTCCTCGTATTTACTTTTTAATTGGTCCGTACGTACACACACGATAGAAGAAAAAGCCGGTATTATACGTGCGGTTGCGAGAGACATTGGGATATGCGCGCGTGTATACCTATCTGCGTGCAGTCGCGCGAGCGTATATGTATCGCGACACAAAAAAGGCATCAGACAGTAGCTAGTAGCTATATGCCTCTGCCTGCCTGACTGCCTGCTATCGCTGCCAAAAAAGTCGACGCCTATTGCACGTATGGCATACGCCGCGTGTGCAGCCGCCGCCGCCGCCGCACAGGGGGAGAAAAACTATACCCAACTTCTCGCATGGGAATTGTGAAAAGCTGCTTCTCTCTCTCTTCCTTTTACTTTTTTTCCTGGCACACGGCATGAGCAGCAACAGCAGCAGCCACACACTTATACGTACAAGTAGTGGGAGAGCACGTTTGATCAGACTCAAAACTTTTTTTTAATCCCCCTCCGAATTTATGGCTTGTTTTTTTTTTAAGTGCCCGAATGGTTTCTGACTCGAGGCACGCCTGCACAATGTATAGAGCCAGCTAAGGTTGCAAATTTTCAATTTTTCGTCACTATAAATTATCGAGACACTTGCGGGGCTTTCGTACGCGCCGCGTTCGTCATTATTATATCGAGTGACTCGGCCAGTCCGTCGCGTCAGCGAGTCCGC
Source organism: Trichogramma evanescens (assembly GCA_902732785.1). NCBI lineage: Eukaryota > Metazoa > Arthropoda > Insecta > Hymenoptera > Trichogrammatidae > Trichogramma > Trichogramma evanescens. The sequence continues at coordinate 28,229 of CACVKI010145528.1, read as the reverse complement.
TTCGTCGTCGTGCGTGCGTACGTATAATATCGAACGAATGCAGTATTATGTCGCTGAAAATCGTATCACGTCCCGGCACGCAGAGGCAGGCGCGATTTATAATATCCTGCCGCTCTCATGCTTATAAGCGGCTCGGTCGTCCTCCGCGTATACCACGTGCATTCTTAAGTATCATCGGTTTCGAGTCGAGTCGTCAACCGGAAACCTTATTATTCGATACGTATACGAGTGCTGTATCATTATATGGGAGGTACGACTTTCGAATGTGCCCCGCTCGCGCGCGTGCGACAAAAGGTCACTAGCTCCTATATAATATATGTTTAAATCCATACGATATATATATAGGCAGTAGCCTGTATACGTGTGTACACGGCTTCGATTAAAGAGAGTATAAGAGAGAGAGAGAGAGAGAGGGAGAGGCACACCACACCGTTACCATGCAAAAACTCGGCCGGATAATCGCGCTCACGCGGCGGCGGCGGCGGCGTCGGCAGCCCGCGCGCGGGGCGACTAACGGCACGTTTAATGAGACAGGTCTATTCCACTCGCACATACACACATACACACACACTCTGATTCGCGTTTGCGATTCGCGCCGCCGTATTTCCGTATTATGTTTATAATAGAGAGAGAGAAAAGGTGATAATAAAATTAGCTATCGTATGTATGCACGCATACATAATATAAGTCGTAGCTGCAGTGCAAGAATGAGAAGATACACGACGCGTTTAATTAATATTTTTCGCTCGCAACTCATGTATCAGCTGAATTTCTTTTTTTGTTACTTCGTATAGTCTGTAGCACGTTTTGGCAATAACACAGGACCATGTATACGCATAATCGCGCGAAAGTCAAAAAGTTCGCCCTGTAGTCCGGAGAGCGTGTAAATATAAGCTTTGCCTATACACATGTGTGTGCGTGCAGGTATGGTAGTAGTAGCTGTCTGCCACGGGCTTGGCTAATGAAGGCAGAAGCGGCGGCGTATTGTTTGGCGAGCGTGACTTTGAAGCTTTATATTACATAGACACACGTACATACACACCTATATGTATATGCTGCTGCTGCTCCTGCTACTACTGCTGTATTTCATATGGCTGAAGGCAATGTACGTGTGAGCGTGTGTCTATGAATGTTGTCTGTGTGTGCCGGGCGGCGCGCGCGAGTATATGAATGAAGATGTTTGTACAAGAGCGGACCATAAACATGGTGCGGTGGTTAGTGGCAGACGACTATAATATAACGTCAGGCTGCCGGAAGAATATGGCAGCGCGCAAGAAAGCTTATTATATATATGCACATTTACGTCCAGGCATACATGTGAATTGTGTATAATGTCTAGCGCTCCGTGTGCCACCGAGAGAACCCGAGGAGGAGCTTTATTAGACGACTCGTGGCGTGTGTGTTTGTGTTTGTGTCTGTGTACCTGCACACTTCCTACTACAATACAGGCGCAGAAATTGTCGTATACAGGACTTTATGATTACGCGTTTGTGCGAGGAGTCAAGAGAGGGAGAGAAGAAAAAAGAAAAGAAACGAAACAAATGAAGGGGGAAGAAAAATTAATTACTCACTCGGGCCGACTAGAAAATAGAAGAGAGCTAAGGATGTATATAATGTCAGTTACGTACGTAATATACGTATAAATAACGAGCGCTTGGCGCGAAACACCTCGTATATCATCGAGGATGGATGCTGCTGCAGCCGCCGTTGCGATCGCGCTGAAAATGGCAAAGCGATAAATATAAAAGCCTATAGATATTTATGCCCTAGCAGCCATCTATACCAACGAGATCTTGACTGTTCCCTACGTACGTGTACGTGTGTGTAAGTATTATATATATATCGTTTCTAACCGATCGATAAAACGCACGTATACAGACTCACACACACACAAGCTATATATATAGATGGGTAGCTCGCGAGAGAGCTCCGGAAATGTGTCGTCGACGAGCAGCGAGAGATGCGCCGATTCAAAAGAGCTTAACGGCGTTTTAAATAGCGAGTGCGGATTTCAATGGTTCTGTGTGTGTGTGTGTGTGTGTGTGTGTGTGTGTGTGTGTGTGTGTGTGTGTGCGAGTGCACTGCAGCGACGAGATGCTCGCGTCAAAGGCTGTTGCACATACACAACACACAGCAGCAGCAGCAGCATCAGAGATTTCTGCCGTGCTAACGTGAAAAAGCGAACCGATTCTGTCGCTTGGCGTCTACATGGTATTTTGAATTTTCCACTGGCGCACATAATGAGGTCTATATAGATAGTAGCACCGCAGTGCAGATGAAACCCGTATTATACGTTTTCACAAAAGTGAATGGGTGTGAAAATACTAGAAATCGATGCTGTGTATCAACGAGCGTGACGATTTGCTCTCTATTCATTTTTCCCGCGCGCGAAAGAGAGGCAAAACAAAATCGGTACATAGAACCGTCGGCTTTGATTAACGATGTACACATGTGTATACACGAGTGGATATAAGTGTACCTAGAACATATTATATGAATGTGTATAACATCAGGTGTCTGTTGGCAATATAAAAGTGAAAAATTGTAAAAACAAAAAACAATGGTTTGCTAGTTTTTTTCTCTCTCTATCTATCTCTAGTTCTGGAAGTGAAGAAGGATTACACGCGCGCGGGCACTAGACGGGCATGCATATTAGCATTTTGTAGTGGTTCAGCTGCAGTATAGTAGTAGCAATAGCAACATCAGCATCGGCTGCAACTGTTTATACATGCTTTTGGACCGTGCTTTTAATGAAACAACGCGCGCAGTAGCTGTATGGTATATGACAGTCGAGATTATCCGTTGCACTATACTCGTCGTATAATTCCCAACTCTAAAAACATGAATATGAACATGGAGGCCGTAAACGAGCAATAGTAGGTAGCGTTTACAACTGGGAGAGCGAGAGAGAGAGACGAGATACACACACTTACACTCGATGAGGACGACGACGACGACGACGACGACTATACGATGACTATAAGTATGCGTATATACACACATACAAACAACATAAAGGTCATGTTCACACGAGAGAGAAAGAGAGAGATAGATTCTATGCACTGCAGTATGTGTCTTATTAATTCTTCTAATTCTTATTAATATTAATGTGGCAGCGCTGAACGAGGCGAGGGAGTAGCGCGTGCACGAAGAGAGGAGAGAGAGAGAGAGAGAGAGAGAGAGAGAGAAATTCTGATGCGTACCTAGCGCATATAAGTACGTGTACGTGCGCTGCTTGCACTGCACCTCGTAAATAATCTAATTGTTTAAGCGCATATACTTATCGACGTGGTCGAGTCTCCGGTACAGTTGTGAAAACATACTAAATAATATAGAATGGAAATAATTCAAATATAATTTGAAATCATGGAATTTTTATGTTCGTAAAATTTGAAGTAGTCAATTAGTCTCGGCTGAGTCCCATTTAAAATAACGTTTAATAAAGGTGATTTTGGTGATAATGTCGCATAAACCGAATTCTCTCAAAATATTTGGAATTAGGAGATGCTTCACTTTAAATTTAACCCTTTTTTCTAATTATGATATAAAATTTTTTTTTAATTTTAAATGTTAATTGAAACCCTAGAAATACTTTTAATGGATGTTGTTGTAAGTTTTCTCTTCGACGTTGGTTAAAAACCTCATCGTTATCTAGCGAAAAATTAAATGATTAATACCTAACTTACAGCTAGATGGCGTGTGCCTGAATCTCAAATTACAAGAGAAAAAGCAAAGTTATAGAAATAAGTAAGAGCTAATTACTAAAAAAAATTAGTTACATGCTCTATTAAAGATGATATGATTGGATTATAGTTGTAAGTACCGTCCTGCGCACGGGCGTATGCCCCCTGCAGGCCTTTTTTAAAAAAGGAAGGTTAAATAAATAAATAAATAAATTTAATCACTTTTTTTTCGTTCACTTTATCAATCATTTTATTCAAAAAAATTGAAACTATAAAATAATTTGAATCATCACATAACTCAAATTCGAATACCGATCCCCAAAACTTCGAATAATAAGATTTTTACTGTATACCCGTTGCAGCTTATATTCACAAGATTTATCATTAGAAAAGGGTCTAATTAATTATCGACGTTCGACTAAACGTATGACGAATAAAATTTGTTCCAAATACTCGGCTACAAAGTCATAGAATACGACGAGAGAGCCCAAAAAAAGTTGACAAACGTCACCCATTCAACGTATCGGCCCAATTTCCGAATGGCAAGAAGGCAAAACTAGACTATAATGACAGCAGCTTACACAGCACAAGTTCGAGCGCCGCATCGATCTAATTACACACATAAATACGTGTATCTGTCGTCCATATGGATTTGCGCCTCGGCTTTTCGTATAGCGTAACACGCGCGACTAACGGTAAGCTACACATGAATCGTGTATATATATATTTACACACACACACACACACACACACACACACACACACACACACACACACACACACAACACATAGACATATCCCCAATTCGACATAGGTATATGGCAAAAGCTGCGATCGCGAGAGTTTCGTGCACGCGCGCGGCCCAGCAGCTACCGCAGTAGCGCGCACAAAATCATGGCATATCGCAGCAGCAGCAGGAGGAACAGCAGCAGTAGCTATACAGCTAAAGCTCGTGTGTGCGCGCACACGCGCCGTATTCAGCACACATGTATGAATGTATGGCATATAAATGATAAGCGGCGTATGATACGACGTGCATGCAACATCTTCGAGCAGCGCAGAGTCTGTGTATGTGTGCGAGTTGAACACACCATCACGACACATTCGCCGAATGGATCGCGCGGCTCTCTTTCTCGCACGCGCGTGCACCGATGCACGGATGCCGCCGCCTCGTTATCGGGGCCATTATCGATATGCGCGCGGCGTGTACACACACATATACACAGACACGCACCACACAAAGTACGTTTGTCAGTACGTATATGTATGCTATACGTATGTATGTACACACAGCAATGCTCCGTTAGCCTCAATAAAGATGGATCTGTGCGCACCTGGTAATGCTAAGTACTACGCCCTTTTACGTCTGTTATGGCTCTTGGAGTATACGTATCTACACCGACACTTGTATATACATACCTACATGCAGGTACGGATGCGCGTTTTACGATGCCTAGATGTGCGCTTGTAAGTGTACCATACGTGTGTGTTTAGCCGAGAAAACCGACGTCTTTCCTAAGAGGCGGACGCGCTAGCAGGTAGTAACTGCCACTCGTCACACGACTCGCCCGTAAACGGCTCTCTATAGGCCTTTTTTCCAACTCTCCTCTCTCGCTTAATGTGCACCTACATCGCGCGCCGATATTGTGTGCATTTAATACTGCACACAGGCCGCAACTGCAGCAGCAGCAGCAGAATCAGCTCGCGTACGTCGTACACATTCGCGGCGTGGCGGGATCATTCTAGTTAATGCGTATTTCGTGTCGCTTTCGAAAAGAGCCTAGGAAAAGTCAGAGCGCGATAATACGTGCGCGCGATTGACTTTTGTGAATTCGTATGGCATGAGCAGCAGCGCCGCAGTGTTCGGAGCATCGTCGCGCTGTCACAAGTAGAAAATACCCGATCTAGTCAGACAGCTCGCGGCCCAGCAGCAGCGCTCTCAGCTGCTCACTACCATATATATAGAAAATTGTCCTCGTTAATTCACGCATCTATGTATGAGCTTTAAATGACCCGCGTACGTGTAAACGAGTTCTATGTGGCTATGCGAGTATTACAGTCCGCGCACCGAGTGAAAAGCGAAACGGCCGTACCCACACTATACAACTGCTTGGACTGACTGCAAGCCTATACAGCGTGGATGGATGCCTCAAACGACATGCGGCTTTAATAGTCGCGTGCGGGCGGACGATAGCTCGACTAGAGAGCAGCGACTGTTTATAAGTCATTGACGGTGCAGTAACCATTATGTACGTGTTTGCTCGCTCAACAACTCTCGATGAGAGCTGTGGCTATTACAGAAAAAAAAAGAAAAGAAGAAAAAGAAAAGAGAAAAGCGAACCTGTAGCGCGCACCGCGTGCAGATGAGAAAATACGCGCGACCGCTAAATTTTGCCTTTTACGCCGCTATTGCTGCTGCTGCTGCTGCTGCTGCTGCTGCGTCGTGTGTATCCGGCGAAGGAGGTCGCTGAAAACGAAACCGCGACGAGACTCTAGCGCAGCAGCAGTAGGAGTACCTAATAGTACAGATAGTAGCTATAGCTAGCCGAGTTGTGTGCTCATATACCACCGGCGTCGTTCACAGAGGCAGCATGCAGCGACCAACTTGGAAATCCCAAGAAGGAACTCTCGAGGCGTGCTGCTGCTCGGCGCGCAAGAGTACCATATAATGCCACACTATATGGAGTTGGCGTCGTCGCGTCGTCCGCCGATAGAGATGCATCGAGCTGCGACGCGATAACAGCCGCGTGTGCACTTGCACTTATTATAATATTTTTCGGTTAACGATCTGGCGTACGTACACGGAGCAATACACCGAACTGCAGAATCGGACGATGCACGGCGCGTATTATATATACACCGCATCGTCGCGAGTGCAGTCTGCAGGAGAAAAATCATATATTATTGTGGCTCGAGAGAGAGCGAGGATTTTTCGAAATAAAAGAGTCCAGCGCGCCTGGTTCATGAGAGAGAAAGAGAGAGAGAGAGAGAGAGAGCGATGCGACGTATAAACACACCGAATGTATCTCTATTTCGTCGCAGAAAGACTATTACGGTTGAGTCTCTCTCTCTCTTTCTCTCTTGTCCTATCTCCTGTGGCCTTTTATATCCTATCTCACGTACACACACACACACACATACACACACGTGCACGTATATAAATGCCCTTTTCCGTGCCTTCGTTCGTTCCTTTTTTTTCTTTTTTTTTCGTCACGTTGCAGTACCTGCACTGCAAAGAACGAGAGAGAAAGAGAGAGAGAGAGAGAGCTTCGTGCTATGGCTACAGCAGCTTCTTCTTTGTCGTATAACACACTGCTACTGCAAGGATACTCTTTGCTATTTATCTTTATCTTTTTATACTCTCTGACCTTATACTACTACTGCTACTGCTGCTGCTGCCGCTGCTACTGACGCTACTACGAGCCCTTATAGTTCTTTTACTTATATACACACTGCGAGCTCTATCTACCTCTGTGTGTGTATTTGTGTCTGCGTCTCCGGCCATACAGCAGTGTATTACCTCGTTCTTTTCTGTCATATACATACACACACTACTCGAGCGCGCAAAGCATTATAAAACGTGTCCTTTTCTCTCTTTGTGATTCATTCGTTACTCTATCATCTTTATATATACCTACTACTATGTACGCTGTGTTTTTTCTTCTTACCCATAGAAATACATAAGCGCGCGGGCGCAAGTGCACGAGTGCACTTGTATATAAGCGTTCATTGAAAGAAAATATAAGCGCGCGCGCGCGCGCGAGGATCATTTCTCTCCCTCGCTCGCGCGCGCTCTCTTTTTGAATTATCATTATTTATATAAAGGGTACGGGGCTCGATGCTCGAGCGTAGCTACGTATACGCACGTGCATTGTGTATAGATATCGGATGCAAAAAAATCGATCATCTTTATACATTGAAAATCTATCTCGGGAATACATGAGCTACTGCGCAAAAAATGATCTTTTACTTTTGAATAGACGAATAAGTTACAATACCCACGCGCCCGCACGTATCGAGCTGGTATAGCAATCATTGGACTTTTATACATATACGGACGTGGGCTGCGTAAGTAAAGTCCCTCTTTTACACGTGCATGAGGCTGGCGTACAGTAGTGGCTCGCCGCGTTGTCGTTGTTTCGTTTCCTTTTTTTCTTTTTTTTCTTGCAACATCGAATGAAAAATAAAATAGTGTATAGAGTAGGCAACAACAACAGCAGCGGCAGCAGCAGGAGTAGCAGGAGCAGCAGAAGCGCGCAAGTAAAAAGGAACGAAAATAAAAGTCTCTATATACTTATATAAAGAAAGGCAAGCGCATGAACAGCCCGAGCACATAGTCTCTTTCTTTCTCTCTCTCTCTTTTTCTTAGCGATGGCTTGCATATACATAAGGCCCCTTCGCGTATACTCTGCAGTGTGTGCAGCAGCTAGCCGCGTCCACCGCCGCCACCGCAGCTGCTGCCGGTTATCTCGGCTCGGCTCGGCCGAACTCGGGCTTCGCAGCTATATAAGAGCTGCAGCGAGCTAGCTCTTATATATATATACGCTGTATGCAGCCGCTGCTGCTGCTGCACTGCTGCACGTATACACATTATATACGGATATATAGGTATAGCATAAACGCACCATGCAGCGCAGTATATATAAGTTTCCGACCTTGAACGAGCCCCGTACGGGGCTCTATGCCACTGACACGGACCAAGGACGCCGTGCGCGCCGCTCTCTTTCTCTCTCTCTACTCCGTGCGCGTGTTATGTACTGTATGTACCTAGCTGCAACTGCTGCTGCTGCAGCAGTAGTAGTAGCAGCGTGGCAAACAAAAAAAGCACGCACCAAAATGCGAAACAAGATTGACTGTGTGTGTGTGTGTGTGTGTGTGTGTGTGTGTGTGTGTGTGTGTGTTATACGCCGGATTCAAATGAGCGCATAATGCGTAGCGTAGGATTTCGAGTCATAAGAAGATTCGAAAGGAGTGAAATTGGATTAGAAGGCCGTGAGCTGGAGCACGTACACGTATACTTGAATAATTCAAACAACAGCAGCAGCGCCAGCAGCCATGGACTTGGTAAAGCTGACTTTGTAAGCCTTGCGCGACTACGGGGGGCTGTTGAATGTTTCACCGGGAGCTTTTACGTACCTACGCTCACGTTTATACACACACACGCATACGCATACGTTGATAAGCTCAAGCGCACAAAAGTACAAAGTAACGCGAGGATATATGCGTAATTTTTTGCTTCTGCCCTGACGCGCGCGGCAGCGCTAAATATTCTCTTATATACTTTCGGCAATTTGCAGCTCGAGACAATTCCACATGCGCGAGTGAGTGCGCGCGCAAATTAGTCGGTATTATACGATAGTCCGTATGCGAGCAACATTAAGCTCGCCTTCCGCCACAGCAGTGCTCACGCACACGCGGGCGTATACGCAGTCATTATAACGGAAGCTCCCCGTCGACGAGGAAAAGAAGAAGACGAAGAAGAAGAGATACATTCACTGCCACACGGCACAGGGAGAGAAAGAGAGACGAGCCGCGCGCGGTGCATCGTGTATATAGATGCGGACGAGGAACACGAATGGCTGTATATGATTTCGATAAAATTGCAATAACCGCTATACGCGAGGCCCAGCTATAGTAGCAGCAGTAGCAGCGGCTAAACGCGGCGCGTCTCTCTTTCTCCCGCGCGCGAGAGAGCGGACGCGAGGAGGAACAGTAGTGTGCAGCCGAGGCAGGTATTCGAGCGTAATAATAAGGCAGCAGGCCAACCAAGTGTGTGCGGCCCAATCATTACGTAACGAGTGGCAGATATGAGTTCACGATATATATGTGTATCTGCTGTCCGTGCTGTTGTATCTGCTATAACATACCCCTTTTGCTCCGAAAAATAGATCAATTATTTTTCTTTTTTCTTTTTTCTTTTTTCTCGCCTGATCGCGAGATCGAGCTGCCATCGCATACGTATATCGCATAGTACAACGTAAACGCGTAATACAATATATAAAATTCGAGCTTCTCTCTCTTTGCGGGGTGGTACTGGTTGGTGATACCGGTGGTGGTACGTTATATAACGACGTAATACGTATACAATACGTGCGTAAATGTGTGCGAGTCCGTACAATGCACGTTATATATCTGTATATGTATGTATTGCAGGGCGGCGCGTATTATAATGGTCATTGGCTCGACAGAATTTCACGCACGCGGCCCATTATCGCATCGTTACACGCCACGTCGTTATATTATCTGCTCGGCCGCTGCTGCTTCACTCATGCCTCGCGTATTGCAGCAGCAGAACCAGCAGCGGCAGCACAAGTCCTCATTATCCGTCCGCTCCGGTATAATCGTTCTCATCATCATCATTATCATCGCACGCGCGCGCGAGCGAGCGGGCACACATGAGTATACATCCACACACACACGTTCAGCTGCAGCTTCCCAAGTCAATGATCCGTAGTTCGCTTCTCTCTCTCTCTCTTTTGCTGATCTGCTGCCTACTCCCTCTCTTTCTCTCTCTACCTCAGTCTTGATTATGACGGAGCTCGCGCAAACGCGAAGAGAGCGCAAAATTTTGCATATCTCTGATACAGGCCGACGCTCGTGCACATCATGCGTGGAGGATTCTTTTCTCTGACCAGGCGGAGGATATATTTCGTAGAATAATAAACTCGAGAGCTTATCTTTATGCGCATACAGCATATATAGAAGCTGCGCAGAGAAGTTTCGTCCTTTCCTCTTCCTCTCTCGCTCGGGACCGTATAAACTACTTATTGGCACGAAATCTTCATTGCCTCGTTACATCGATAAGCAGCAGCGCAGCCTTATAGCCGTAGCTCGCAGACTTAATAGTAGAAGAGAGAAGAAAAGAAGAAGAACTATCGTTAATGAGAAGTAACTGATAAAACGCCCGAATCGGCCAGTGGTGGCGGCGCGTCGGCCTCGCGAAAACCTCGCAATTAAGAATACAAACAGGTTCAACGAACTAGTAATATAGAATTCCTCTTCGACTTTGAACTCGAATCATCATCGCTGAATCAACGCAATACACGGAATTTTTCAAAATGCTTTTTTCTTTAATTTTTATTTTTCCCTTTTTTTTCTTTCTGTCAAGCAAGGGAAAAAATTTCGGGTCACGATGATATTACGAAACGATCGCAAAAATTGTCAAAAAAATATAAACAAACAAAGAGCGGTAGGATGAGTAGCTGAGATAAAATTAAAAAATAAAATAAAAAACATTTTCGCCATTGACGAAGAGAATGAAAATATACTCGAAAACGACATTATCAAGCTCGCAGAAATTTTCGTGAGAAATAAAATTTGAAAAGTCGTTAGGAGTAAATGATATACCGATTTATATTCGCTCGCTTCTCTCTCGGCAGTGGACTGTGCAGCCAACAACCACTGCTGCAGCAACACACATACACATTATACACGTGCGCGCGAGGCAAGTGCATTAACTATATATATACTCGAACGTGTATTATCGTTATTAAATGAAATAGCTCCGAAGGGCTTGTTTATGTCATAAAAGTACAGAGCTGCGTTTACGTGGTTGTTATCGTTATTATTTGAAAGCGCAGCACTGCACATGTGCAGTGCATTGCCGTGCGCGGTGATGCACATGCGTGCCGTGTGTAAAGCTCCTTACGTGTATAGTATGTGAAAATTTGATAGCTCGTGCATCAGTGTTGAAATCAATTGTAGGCCGACGTATTAACTTCGACGTTTCCCCCCGATGATTCGCGCTTCGTAATATAACGTCGCTATAAATATTTCAGTTTTAATTCAACTATGCTTGTAACGTCGAGAGAGACGCGGATGCTGAAAAGTTTCGATGTTCCCTTCTTTTTTTTTCATCTGGACTCTCGGTCCACTAAAGTACCCAAAACTCCATGGTATACGTGTAACGTTAGGGCGCAAAATTACGTACATCTCAATAATTACAGGTCTCGTCGCTGGCCAAAGGAGAGTGTATACTACCGCCCAGCGCGCCTCGTAACGCGTCGCCCGAAAAGTCATATCCATCATCTCGTATCTTAACGCGCGCGTCTTTGCATTAAGAAACTTTTTTTTTCTCTCTCTTTCAAAGTTGCGAGAGCTCCGACGAGATTAAAAAAAAAGACAAGAAAAAAAACGAAAAGTATAAAAATTACTCAAAACAGGAGGGCGCGGTACGAGGCGCGCGCGCGTGCAATCCTTACGTACGATCTTTACGGGACTGCGTCGAATATTATTCTAAAAGTTCGTTGCTACTCTCGCAGCTCTCGGCTCTTGCTCCGCTTCGGGGTGAGCGCTCTGCACGGTACATATTATATGTAAGGCGGCAAAATCGTTAAACTTGCGCGTCCTGCGTTCGAACCGAGAGGAGTGTTCTTTTTTTTTATTACCTACCAACCCATCGATTGTCCGAGGTCGTCGTTCCCGTGCCTGTATGTGTGTAAAATGCGTTCGTACGCTTATACACGCGTCGTTTTTCGGTAAAGTTTACAAGCTTGCTCGAGTGCCACCGTGTGCATCCGACAGAAGTGGCAGTCTCTATGGAGACTTCTTTTCTCTCTCTCTCTCTCGCTCTCTTTTTTTTCGAATTTCAAAGACGAAAACTCGCGGGAGAAATTAATCGACGCCATTTAGTCGCTTGTAACTCCGCCGAGTGATCAGGCGCGCGCTCGACTTTACTTTATCCGTGAGCGGAGCTCGCAATAGTCGTCGAGCGCTGCAGCAGCTCGAGCTGCGTTACATTACACTGCTGCACACTGCACACATAGAGAGAGAGACTCGAACGTGCGACACCCAAGCGTGCCGTATATCATTTCGTGATTTATACGATATTATTATTACTCCCGTGGCTGCAGCAGCAGAGGCACGCGAGAGCCCAGCGCACTTCATTTTTTTCCTCTCTTTTTATTCCTTATCCTCCTCCTCCTCCTCCTCCTATTCCTGCGCTGTTGCTGCAGCACGAGGCGCGCACGCACAATTAATCGTAAATCATATCGTCAACCTAGAAACAATTTCTAACGGGATACGCACGCGACGCGAGTGCAGCTTTGAATTATATTATACACACGTACATATACGTATGACTCTTATCCTAATCATTTTGCCCGAGTGACAAAGGGACGAAAAGTATGGCATATGTATGTAGTTGAATAAAAAAAAAAAGGGAAAAAAATGAATCGAGTTCTCACACATATGCGAACGAGGAGGGATAATTCTCGCGTCGTAAGCGTCATTACCATGATCGAGATCCTAGAAAAACGTCACGTATCGTCAGCTAACGACTCTGCTGCAGCTGTTCGATCGCGAGCGATTAAAGCGGGACATCGGCTCGCGTATTTATATATATATATCCCTGTATATGTATACATATAGAGTCGTATATAGCCGTCGCGCGGAGGATAGAGTCGCCCCGTTGATATCTCGTTGAGAGAAATTAAGCCCTCCCGTTATAATAGATAATCCCTCTCTGCGCTCGCGCTCACTCACTCTCTGTGTGCTTTTAGCTGCACGCAAAAACATCCGCATCGCGAGCAGCCGAGGATACTTTTACGTCTTTCTCTCTCTCTCTCTCTTGCCGTGTATACATAGACAAACGAGCGGCTCTTAATAAGGCAAAATTTCTCTCTTCTTTCCGGGCAAATTGTTATTACTATGAAACTCCGGAAGTTACGAGTTATCGGTGCGCGCGCGCGCGGGGCCCTGTGCGCGTATATACTCACACACATACACACATCATCCCGAGACCAGAGAGACGAGATATCGACTCCTCTGTTGTTGCCGTTGTTGCTGTTGCTGTTGTTGTTGTTGCCGATGCGAAAAAGGGATGATGTTCGCGTGTGCACGATGATATAATTTCAGTTCCTACTCCTCGCTCTCTTGCTCGTTCTCTTCTCTCTCTCTCTCTATGCGCTGGTAACTATATGTATACATAAGGGCACAGAACCGAAGAAAAAATTGACGAGAGCGTTATTAGTTTGCAGACTCTTCTTCGATGATAGAGCTCCGCCGGAGCAAAAGGGAGAGAGAGAGAGAGAGAGACGGAGAAAAATGTAGATGTGTACCTGCAGCGCGCGGCGCTGTGATTACATACGTGTGTGCGAGCGAGCGTGCGCTGTACATCTATATAAGCTATGCGAATTGCGCGCACATGGGTAGGGAATTTTTCATGGAGCTCGCTGCCGCTGCTGCTTCGGCTGCTCGGAATATGTTTTTTCAAGTCAATGCCAGACGGTATAATATAAATTATGTGATTTTTCGCATCGGTTAATCGGCGATATATTCGAGAAATGCGATCGATCGGATTTCTTCTTAGCTTTTTTTACCCTCTCGGCTCGTTCGCAGCGATCCCCGCGTTGCCTTACAATACTACCAAGTGAACGTAAGCTCGTGAATTTCCAGAAATTCAAAACGAATTTATGAACTTTTCTTTCTCGTCGTTTTTGCGCGCCTCCTTTGTCGATCTCTAAATAAATCGTCGAAAAATAATAAGGCGAGCACAGGTGCGTAAGCGCGCGCACGGCCTGCTGCTCTCGGAATGACAAAATAACGTTGTGGACTGGGTAGTAAATATTTTCTCTCCTCTCCTGACTCCCCTCCCCTCCACACCAACGTGTTTCCTTTTTTCCTCTCTTTTGCAGAACTCACAACTCTGTAAATTATTAACCGGTATGTGCCTTTTAAACGAATTTACGACTTATACCCACGCGAGTGAGTATTTTTTTTCTCTCTCTCTCTCTCTCTCTCTCTCTGCCAAAATCATTTCAATTATCACCGCAAGCACGCGCGGGCACGTCCTTTAGTCGCATGTATATAATACGTATACTACACCCCCTGCGCGAGGATTTATGCATGGCTACACGGCCTTTTGAGGCAAAATAATAAATATGCGCGCCCATGCCCGCGTACTCGCTTCGCTGCAGATTGAAAAAAAATTTGCACAAGTGCTCTTAATATAATATCTTCGACGGGCAATATAAGCGCACGTGTGTGTACCTTTCGTATATATACACAAGTCGCGAGTATGCGAGCACACACGGCTATACATTAACATCATGATAAATCGCCGAAAGACTTTGGAGAGATATGTACCCCCTTGTAACGCGCGCGTGTGTGTGTGTGTGTGTGCATGTGTTTATATACGGGCGGAAGAGCCGAAAAAGGGATACGTGCTATACATTGTGTATGTATAAAGCAGGAGCGCGCGCGCGATCCTCCCGAAGCGGGTTTTCATTAAAAGCCTGCAGAGTCGAGTCATCGACCGCTCGCTCGCTTTTATAGCTCATTATCGAAACTTTCGAGCGACGCGCGAGAAGCAGCCACGTGTTTTGCAATACCGGAATTCGCTTCTCTTGTTTTTTTTATTTTCCTTCTCTCTCTTTCTTTCTGTTTTTGTCTTATTTCCCTTGTGTTTTACTCACTAGTGCAGCGATTTTTTTTCTGTACGAAAGCCACATGTTATGCAACAGACATTAAAACTTACAAGCGGGTGCGATTTATATATTAATCGAAAATATGTTTGCCACTTGTGGATTTACAATACTCCATCTGTTGGTAGAAACAAGAAGCTCATAATCAGATATGACATCTTTGAATAGAAATAAATCTTGTTACGATATCAAACGATTTGTAGCAAATCAATAAATTCAATTGGCATTTAAATGAATAATAATGAAAATTAAATTATCAAAAGTAAATATGATTGAATTTGTTAATTTAAAATGAACTAATTAAATTAAATCTATTGATATGCTTAGATTTTGTTTTTTGTATGAGGAATTTTACTTTTTTACAGCACTTCATATAGAGCTGCATTTTAAAAATGAGTTATATTATTAAAATTTAATTTTTATATGTGATTGAATTAAAATTTTTACAAGTGTAAGCTTTTCATACTGATTTGTTATTTTTATTCAATGTAATCAATGATAATTTGATCAATTCAATTGATTTTTTTTTATTTCCTCTCGACAATGTTAGTGTTGGTTCTTTTACAAAAAAAAATGATCACGAAACGCGAGCTATCTTAGATGTGTCGTTTGACCGAGCAATCCGCACAAAAACGGACAATGCGCCAACACACGCGAGATATTCACTCTTCTAGCTACTCGACGCCCGTAGAGGATTTTCACATAAAAAAAAAAAAGATTTCGAGTCGAAAGGATAATAACCGAAAGAGAGGGAGGATAAAGAATAAAGAGGAGCACCTCGAGAGGCAGCAATTATCACTGCGTTTAACGTTCTCGTTCAACAGCAACAGCTACAGCAACAGCAGCAGCAGCGGCAGCAAAGTGAGTTCGCGCGAAACCGCAGTAAAACGAAATTTCGTTCGGTATTACGCGCGAGCGCGCGCTAATAGATGTGTTAGTATGTGTGTGTGTGTGTGTACGTGTGTAAGCGCGTTGTTGGTAACACACATTTAGCCCGAAGCGCATCGCCGCCGTGTAGTCGTAGTCGTCGTCGTTGCCGTCGTCACGCTTCATTTCAACTCTTTCTTTCTCTTTCTCTCGCCTTGCTCCGACTTTTCTCTCTTTCGCACTATACTACGTCCCTCATGCCGCATCAGCGAGCCGCCGCGTCCGCACGGTAAAAGCGAAAAGAGTCTCACTTTATTCGCGGGCTATTAAACGATGACTCTCGAGAGTGGGTATATATATACGTGGTTGCGCGCGTAAATATGGAGAGAGAGAGAAGAAACGGTCTTGAACGGTTGTTTGCTTCGCGGCAACACAATAATAACGTTCAAAGGCCGAGAGAGACGACGCCAGGACCTCTCGACGCGATTTTTCGAGGATGCCTCCACTTCGACTGCGCGCATTTCGCCTTTTGTGCTGCACAACACACACACACACACATATATATAATACACCATCAAAGGGAAAGACAAGGGAACGCAGCCGCAGCAGCAGCAGCAGCAGCAGCAGCAGCAGCAGCAGCAGCAGAGAATCGACGTTCGTTCGGCTATGCGCGAAGGGAATTTTTTTTATTAACATTGTTGAAGCGGCCGAATCGACTCCTAATAAAGAGCCTCCTCTCCGACCTATATGGCCCTGTGTTCACTTGTCAGTTGTTCTTCGATGGAATCGTTCCGCGGATCCTCGTGCCGCATCGATGGAATAACATTCGTCGGAATTTCTAGCCAAAATTAATTGGAAAATGGAAGAAAATAGTTCAGGCCGGGGTGAGAGGTAGTTTTTCGATCCGATAAATTCTCTGTTACTTTTGGTTAGGTTTTTACACACGCTTAAAAAAAAAAAGAAGATAAAAAAAGAGAAGAGAGAGGACCTTTTTGTCGATCTATGCGGGCTGTGCAAATATTCGCGGAGATTCCGCCAGAGCGCAGAGAAAAAGAGAATATGTATGCAAAGAGCCAAAAAAAAGCATCAGCAGCAGCCGCACACGTAAAAGCAAGTATATATATATAGCGAGACGATATTTGTCGAAGGTTAACATTACCGTTGTGTGTATTATACATGTATATAGCGTCAGAGAATCGTATAACAGGCGAGCGCGCGCGGGCGCACAGGTGAAGGCGGTGAAATTGAATTTACTCACTTGTTGACAGTTGCCGATTCCTCCTCGTGTGCCCCTGAAACATACATATATGAAAAAACGGTTAGTCTCTCTCTCGTACAGAATATACTCGTGTACAGTAATATTATTATATTTATGAAAGGTACAAAAAAAGCCGTGAAATGTAACGCGTCCGCGCGACTTTTGATATTAAAAACATGCGCGGCTAAAAAGCGTGCACGGCATACACAATACGTAAAATATATACAACGCATAACATACAGAGTCGTCGCAGAGAAGTATATAAAAAATTATTCTGCGCTGGCCTCAACGGACTGCGGAATATTTGTCCCATAATCCGCGCGCACGAGCAGGGGCAAGTCGCCTGGCCAGGCCCATATATGCCGTGCTTCCTCCATTTACTGCTTGCGCTTCGTATACGTGTATGTATATATACGCTCGCAGCCGTTAATTATGCACGCGGGGCGCGTGTTCGCGTTCGCGTCATCATAACGTTATGTGTGTGTGTGTATACCGAGCGCAAACCCGGGCGTGCATCGTTCGCTCGCTCGCTCGCTCGTTGGCATCCGTTACTCATGTGGAGCTGTGTTTGTGTTTGCGTGCATATAACGTATAGTACGTAGTATAGTCAGTCAAGTTTTAAAGCTTCGCTCGGCTTCGGCTCCTCTATATATATAAAGTAAAGCCATCGGAGAGAGAGAGAGAGAGAGAGAGAGAGCAGCAGTTCGTGCAAACCGGAAAATCCACCAAAGTCATTTGTTATCTGTGACGAGCGGCGGCAAAGTCGTCGTCGTCGTCGTCGTCTCTAGCTCTAGCCTAGGCCATATAGACTCGAGAGCGTCTTAACTATCGAGCTTTGAACCACGCGCGCGCTCGTCTCTCTCTCTGTACGTAGAGTATGTGCCTCCACGGAAGAGGAGACGATTACACTTTGCTGCCGCTGCTGCTGATGTTTGCTCCTCTCGCTCCTCTCCTCTCCTCTGAGAGAGAGTGACTAGGTTGATGTATACAAGCGTGTGTGCATGTGTGCGCTCGCGAGTCCAAGTACACGTACTCGGGGCTTTAAATGCCCCTTTTTTTCGCTAGATTTTTCCGCTCCTTCGGTTTTATTTCTATTGACTTATCTAGCAGCAGCGGCAGCGAGGCACTAGCGGAACGAGCGAGACGCTTGTAACACGCCACAGACTTCGATATATAAACGAACCTCGAGTTTCGATTTACCCCGGTCTCTCTCTACATATCCTCTCCTCTGTGTTTTTTTTCTTTTTCATTTCCTCTAATAAAAACACACACACACACACACATACACAGACACGAAATATCACCGCGAAAAATCTCCAATCTCGTAAAATGAAATCATCGCGGCGTCGGCGACGGCAGCGGCATTCATAATATAAAGCATGAATTTCATAAAACAGCGTAGTACATACATGGGGCGCGCTCGTACACATATACAGACGTTATACCCGGCGCAGAGAGCAACGAGTGCGGGCGTTTCGCCGCAAAACTAAAGTGCTCAACAACTTTGGGCAAACTTATGAGCCTCTCCTCTCTGACTCGTTGCTGGTGCTGCTGCTGCAACGGCCAACACATACGATATAACTATACGTGCTATATACATGCCGGGGCGCTGTGTATACCCTTCGTCATCGGTATTAATGCGCTCGGGCTCGCGCTCCGAAATTTTTGCGCGCTCATATACGTATTACACATTCTTCTGGTGTCAGACACATACACATACACATACACACACTTGCACTTACGATATAGACGGCAAACCCCGTAATTACGCAAAATCTTTCTCTCTTTCTCTCTTTCGCTCGGTGCGCACTATATATACAGGTAAAAACATAGGGTTTTACATGTTACAAGAAGAAGAAGGAGAAGAAGAAGTTAAAGCCGAGAGAGAGAGAGAGAGAAAGAAAAACAGCTCCTCGGCTATATATGTAGCGCGAGAGATGGAAAAGCTCTCGAGGCAAATTGCGCTTATTTCCCCGGTGCTGTGCAGCGCGCGCGCGAACACAGCACAGAGCGGGGCACAGGTACACACACACACACACATACATATATAGGTATAGATATGGTACACACGCACGCATACACTTCCCACGGGAAGTTGTCGATTTCGAGAGACAGAGAGAGCGAGTCAAGGGATAAGACGCCGCGCAGCTCTCGCTCACGCGCCGGAAGCTAAAAGCGATGAATAATTTCTACCCTGAATTATTATGCGTTGAGTATATATACACGCGTAGATGTATGTACAAGCGAAATTCCAGCGGGGATCGTTGCTCTGTGACTTCTCTCTCTCTTACACGGCAAAGACTTGAATGCGCGCGGGGAGGAGGTTGGGGGTCAAGCGATCGAGTTTCCGCGGGGGGTTGCCTTATACCTATACATATCTTTGGACGATGACGAGAAGCCAAGTGGAAAATTCGTTGAATGAAGAATCCCTCTCGGGAAAGAGAGAGTAAGGTAAATATTTTCAAGATACCGAAGAAGCTCATAGGGGGAGGAGCAGCAGCAGTTGTAATACAGCTCGTGTATCGGTATAAGAGAGTGAAACGAGAGAGAAGAAGAGATCGCGCGGCGCAGATTGTGTATTAAACCATGAGAGAGCTTCTGTGTATTACCGAGCAGCTCCTCCAAGATGGGTTTGGGACGTTAGATGTGTGTACGTCTATACGTGTATACATATCTCGTGCCAAGTAAAGAGCAGCAGCAGCAGCGCCGGCTGCTGAATGAGAGCTTGAGAAAAGATAAAATAACCTTCGCGATCAAGGGGGAGCCCTCGGATCGTCATTAGTAAGTACTCGATATAGAGCGAACGTCGTTTTACTTAATTGGATTGGATACACGGGCGCACGGACGAGAGCGTACAGGAGCAGCACGTACCAAAACCAATGGTGCGCGAGATCCCCAGGAGGAGGAAATTAATCACCGAATATTTCATCGTCATATACATTTTGATAATTAAATTATTGCAACGGCCCGTGCAGTGTAATTTGGAGTTTTCCTTACCCTTTACTCGAAGTTCGTCGTTTGCCGATTTTTGGAGAAAACCTTGACGCACGACTTCTATGTCGCGTGCGGGGGTGCGATGTGGTAACACTGTTGCATCCACTCAACTCAACAGAAAATAACAACAAGAACTAAAAATCAAGCCTAATCAATCCAACACACACAAACAATTATACTGTCGAATCATTTCACTTTTTTTCTCTCTATCTCTCATTTGATATCGCACTCGTGGTTAACGATCTCTCTCTGTTTGCCTTGGCAAGGATAAGCGAGCACGCGCGGCGCGAGTCACTATAATACGAGACAGCCACTGATTCGCGCCGAGAGCAGTTTGTATACTATATAGACAACAACGTTACGATGTATATACAGCGCGAGAGCCTTTCTCTGTATATATCAGCTCCGGTGTAAAATGTATATGTACGCAACGGCGCGAGAGAGAGAGGATCGCGCGCGATGCCGGTCGCAAAGTCACTGCAAGTTTGCGCGATACCCGAAAGCGCCAGAAGCGATGCGGCCACACGACTCGCGCGACTCGACTTCTACCTCTCCGCTGCCTCTGTCTAGTGCTGCTGCTGCTGCTGCTGCTGGCCGCTGTGCCGTGCAGTTCTGCCGTCGTCGAAGCGAGCGCATGCGCACGCACGCCACCTATCCACGAATATCCTCCGCAGCCAGCAGCAGCAGCAGCAGCATATCCTCGCGCGCGCCTTCGGAGTTTCGCTATATAGATACACAGTGTTAACGTTTACTCTTTGCTCTCGTATGTGTGTATGTGTGTGTATATTATACTGTATATATATCAGTGCCTCTGTATCCTATACTGCCTACACACATGTAGTATACATATTCAACGTGTAATCAGGGGACTCGTGTGCACCTGTGCTCGCGTTATACTGTGCAGCCCGAGCCACTCGCGGCTATCGCAAGTGTGCACATATAGTTATACGTAACGTGCAAAAAGCTACCGAGCATTCACTAAGCACACACACACACACGCATATATCGACCCGAGAACTACTGCAGAGACGAGAGGAGATGATTCCGCGACGACGGCCGTTGCACCGCAACAGGTTGCGCGCGTTCGAAAATCGAGCGGCGGTTGAACGCCCGCAACGAATTCGCGAGTTGCGAGGTGTCCATCCGAGAGTCACATTTCCAAGTATATCGATCGTCTATCGTACAGCTCCTAGTGCTCCGAGATTCAATTTAACAAAGTAGATTTCAAGAAATGAATATCGCGAGTCGTAGTCGGCCAAAGTTTTTGGCGGTTCCGCGCCAACGAACGTTCATAGAAGAACGAAATATTTTGAAATTTCGAGCACGCATATATACAGCGCATAAAAAGCGGTTGGAACGCAGAGCTCCGATTATGAATACCAAGCAAATATATAATACGAAGGTGAGTATGATACACAATTTAACGTGTATATGCAAGTACATACACAGACACGCAAGCAGCCATTCACGGATGCAGTGCAGTCGCAAACACACATACAGACGGTACAACATCGCGGGGTGTTATTCAAAGCTACATTACCGCGAGTTTCTCGTTCTCTTTCATTCCGAGATGCCTTTTGCTTTCGCGCGAAGCACAAGCCGTATATTTATATCTAATTTCCGAATGTACCGGTGTATACACAACATTGAAGCTATGAAAAGATCTGCATTTTATTCGCACAGACAAACGCATACATATAGAGACCGCAGAGATAGATGTGTGTTTTCATTAGCTTCGAGGGCCGCAGAGACGGGCGGCTCGCGCACAGGTATGTCGATATAGACGTTCTATTATACATAATATGCGTTCGTCAATTTTTCAAACTTTAGTAGCCGGGCCGAGTTTTTCGTCGCGCGCCATTCAACGGTCGGGCGCATTTTCGAGGTTTCTCGACCGCCCTAACCTCTTTTCGCGTGCATTAGAATACGAGAGGCATAAACGCAGATTACGATGCCGGTCGTTATTATACAGAGATATTGCATACACGATGTCGCGCAATACGTCCACTTTTACGAGGCTCGTATTTTTCCTCAACCTCGTAGTACTTGCATACAGTAGCTCTTATGTATGTATAAACCACCTGTATGTGTAGTCTAGGCAAATTTTAGCGAGATTCGCTGCGCCTGATATCGCGAAAAACGCCTAATTCTCGGCGGGCCGTCGTCGTTGCTGTTGTCTCGGTCCTATTATAAGCGAGTTACGTTATCAAGAAACTCGAATGTTTATAATTTTTATGAAAATATTTTACGGCGCTGCATACACTTGTAAGCCAGCTATACAACGTCGTTCTCTTCGTTGCAACGCGTATTTATTTATACGTGCGTTCCACAACGAGCGTTGAAAAACATAATTATCCTCGCTCTCGTATTTACGCCAGTGTGTGTGTTGTGTGCGTATGAGATTTTTCCTCTTTTTTTTTCTTCTTTCACTTTTTTTCTCCATTTTTCCTTCGCACGAGCTTATCTTTATAACCCGGTGGTGTGCGACGCTGCGAAGCTTGACGACGACGCCAACACTCGTGTACCATATATCGCGCCAGTAGATAGCGCAGAGTTGTTGCTTTTTTGTATAGTTGAAATTTCAAATTTCAATTCGCACTACGGTGCAAAATTATTATTTCACGCCCTCCGATTTTAGTACCCAATTCGTACATAATTACGTTGTGGATTTGTGTTTCAGATTTTTCGCTCAATGCCGTACATATAGTTGCTGCTGCTGCTGCCCGTACATATTTATACGAGAAACGGAGAGACTGGAAAATGTAAGTAATTTTTTTTTCCTCGCCAACTTATATATATACCTACATCCGTTTGATAAAAAAAAAAGTAGAAGCAGGAGAAGCTGCGGAACGATGTGGCGACGCGGCGAGCAATTTCTTGCACTCGCAATATTATAAATGAGATAAAATTCACTTGTATTACATTAGGTGCACGCGGCGCGCGAATCTTCCCGTCCTGCAGACGCACCTTCGCTCTTTTTCTATATAGGTATAAAACTTATACATGTATACGCGGCTGCGGAGATCAAAGAGGCCTTTTCTCACAGTTTTTTTTTCCTCGCTCGCCTCACTCTCCCTCTCTCTATCTCTTTCTATTCTACGCAAAAAAAGACCAAGATTTATAAAGCTAGACGAAAGTCTAGCTCGAGGGCGCGAATCGTTAAAAAGGAAGTTCAAGATGGTTTTTCCTCTTTTCGAAGGTACTACGCGCGCGCAAAGAGGCAGCCTTTGCCCGAGGTCAGCTCTTCTTGGCTTTTACACTCTTGTACATGTGCGTGTGTATGCTGTGTGTGTGTGTAAATGTGCGTTGAATTTACCCATAGCAAAACGCGCGCGTTCCCTTCGATCGTCTCGCGATAACGTCTCGCCGCCGCCGCCGAGCGCGGCAATTTCTATCTGATATATAAATGGAGAGAAAAGGATGGAATTCTGCGACTTATATACGTCGAGAAAAGGGAGAAAAAGCCGCGCGCGAGCAAAAGAGATAATTTTTCCCTTTTAGCAGATGTTCGATATTCGTGCGCGCATTATTATATTGCGTGTAATACGCATTAATAGCGCGGGAATGAGTACGCAATTATAAAAATCACCCAAGCCTCGCAGCAGCAGCACTACGTCGAGCGGCCGCTTCTGTGATATACGCATATATAAAATCAAACGAATATGGACGGGTTATAATCCGCAGGCAGGGATTTTGTGACGCTGCTGCTGCGTAATATTATGTGCGTGTAAAAAGGACGAATTAAAAGGTACTTGGAAATAAAACCAAGTGTCACGCGTGCTCGGCTCTCGTGTGTACACATACGCGTGTGGATTGGATTATCTTTTTGCCCTCTCTGTGTCTCTCTCGTTCTCTCGATCTTTTGCCTCGTACATGTACGAGCCGCGACGCGCTCCAGGCCGACTATCTTTCTTTGACACTTTTTGCTCTCAGCTTTCCTTCATATTATTATACATGCGTATTGCCGTTTCCTGCATATATTTGCCTTTCCCCTCTCTCTCTCTCTCTCTCTTTGGGGCAACAATTTACGCCTCTAATTGCGTGCACGCGCGAGCTCGTACTCCTTATACATCTATCGATTGCCCTTATCCTCGCCTGGCAACACATGTAAAAGGGTTGCAGCGGTATATCGCGCGCTCTATGCGCGCCTGGAATATAAAGCGCGAGCGTCTATCGTCCGCATGTATATAGGCTCTCTGAGATAAGAAGCTTTTCTTCGTCCCTTTCTTCATTTTCTCGTGTGCTGTGCAGTTTCGAATATGTGCGCGCCTCGACGTCCTCCGCTGCGCCGTGGTGCCTCGTCGTCGTCGTCGTCGTCGTCGTCGTCGTTGTTGCTTTATCACGCATTAGGCGAGCTTTCCTTATCGAACTCTCGCGTGTGTGTACGCGCGATGAATAGTCATAAAATTTGCTAAATAATGCCTCGCGAGAACGTGTGTATGTGTGCGTGCACGTGCGCTCGTAGGCACCTTGCACGCGTACAGAGCTTATGAACACACATACACAAACGCACGAATGTAAATTATTAATTTTTTTGCCTACACTTTATGCGGCGATTCATAATCGAGATAACTCCAGGAGGTTTAAAATACAGCGTATACAGCATAAATATTGCGCAATAATGTCATAATTATCGGCGTTCTCGAGCGCATGTACGTGTACGCTTGTTTTCCTCTCTTCCGGGACTGCGTGCACCACCACACGGCAAAGCTCACGTGTGTACGGCGGTAGCTCACCATATATACGTTCGCCAAAATAAAAACCCGAAAAAACTCACCCTAATTAACGTTCCGCGAACACGAGCTCTGCGCGTGCAGCACTCGTGTTAACGCCGATTCTTTTTCCCCTCTTTTTTTTTTGCTATAATTACTCCGTACGCGCGTAATCTTCATTCGCTTACATGCATACTATACGGAAAATTAAGCGACGGATAAAATGAGAAAGAGATATATGTATGTGCGCTGCTGCGTGCTGTATCCGCGCGCCAGAAATGCAGAGCGCAAACTGATTTACGCTTATCGGCGCGTACACGAGTTTTATATACCGTATATTACATATGTGCTCCCCATTACAATGGGCCGGCGAACTTTTAACACGAGTTTATAAGAGTCGCGTACACAGGATTTAGCATATTAGCAATCGAGTGATCGAAGGAATTTCCTCGCTCGGAGCGTAATTTTTTCATGCTTATTTCGAGCGTATAGCCTGGCAATTATTTCAACGCAAGCCTCGTGCGTGTGCTTAGTTATACCGCGGCAGATGCTTGCTGTGTCTGTATGTAGCTGCGTGTACCTGCGAAGAGAAATAGATATGCAGCAGCAGCATCGGCAGAGGAAAACGTTACTGCGGCAATAATTGTTTTCCATTCGAAAATAGCTCCGATTGCCGTATACCCGCTGTTCTTGCAGTTCAGCTACAGCTTCTCTCTCTCTCCCTCCTTTTTTAATCGTTGCGCGCTGCAAAAGGATATTATCGGAAAATTGCGAGCGCATCCACACACACACAGCCAACGGTTGTAAGTACAATTTTCAATGAAACGCACCATGTGTGTGTGTGTGTGTGTGTGTAATTACACGTTTTATATAATAATATTTTATATAATGCGAGGGTAATATAGAGATTTTAATACCGAGAAAACTACGCGAATGAGAGACGAGTATGAAAGAGCGAGAGAAAAATGATTTCCCTTAAAACTATTATAAACGCGCTCGCGGTTTATGCGCCAAGGATATGCATCGTATGCATGCGCTCTCACACACACACCAACATATGAGAAAAGAGGCAAAAGCGCGTAGTTTTGTTTCCAAGAAAAGTACGGGTCGCAAGCGTAGTAGTAGTAGTAGTAGTAGTATTGTCGTCCGCCTTGCTACTTTGCGATCGCAGTAGCTCCCCGTACATCATCATGGATTCCCATCGCATATAGCTTCTTAATCACAGGAGATATATATTTAAAACGCGCCTATACTTTCCAAGCCATAACGTATAACAACGTTATTAAGCGGAATATCCATCACGACGACGAGATAGAGATAGGGAGGGAGAGGAGACCTGCTACCGCCTTTAAGTAGTCTTTGCCTAATTCGATTTATTATATACACACAGACACGCGCGGGCATATTATACAAGTGCATGGCTTAGCCGAGCTACCGATCTTGCCCCCGATCGTGTGCATTATTGCTCACCCTATAAATAAAACTAGATGCTTATAAATAGCCTCGAGTTATCACCGCTCGTTCGTTCGTTCGTTCGAGCTCGCTCGCGTCCTTCTTGGCAATTATTCGCGCGCTGCAGTGGCGGCGGCGGCGGCAGCGGCAGCTGAGATTCACGAGACTGGAACAGAGCGGCAGCAGCAACTTTGCATAAACATTATACGCGCCTTATATAGTGCGGCGGCAGAGCGGCGACTCCCTCGGTTACGCGCCGCGCCGACTCCTTATGTATGTACGGGGGGCTTTGGTTTTATTCCTTGCATTTTTTTTTTGTCGCTGTCGTTGTTGTTCTGTTGTTGCTTCTGCTCCTGCATGCTGCCGAGCTCCTACCGTTTTACATCCTACCGTTTATCGTTTGATTAATAATCAGTTTTATCGAAAACGATATAATACGAGCGCCTGTGCGTGAGCGACTTATATCGACGACGTGGGAGTGGCTGACTTTTTATGTATTACATTGAAATATCTATTCGAAACCACCACGTACAAAAAAAAAACAGTTAAAAAGACTCCCCGAAGATTTTCATCTCAATCTTTCCACGAGCGGACGCACGGATTTACGTAAATGAAAACTCCGTACATTTTGCTATATAAAGCCGAATAAATGCGTTTCTCCGAGCTGAGGGTTCATAGGTATACGTGTGTGTCAGTGCCGGGGCAGAGTCGCGCGCGCATTGAAATTGGACCGGGAGGAGTTTTGCTGTCGCTGCGGTGCTGCTGCTGCTGCTGCTGCACGCTGATGGCTTTGGCCCCGGCACTTAGGGAAATTGAGGTGGAATGGCACGCGAGAATTTCTCTGTTTGGAGGGTTCTTCTCTCTCCAGCCTCGACGCTTATGCTCTCTCTTCGTGTGTATATGTACGTGGCTCGTGATGGGTTTTTGGCACGGCTTCCCGGAGCTTCAAGTTGTTTGCCAATCGACGGAAGGGCCAAGTGTGCAAGATTTTTTTGCCCCTCTTCCTCTTTTTTTGGCCCGTCGGGAAGGTAAACAATTGTTTCGATGATAAAATGGCCGCGTGTATACGCACGCAGACACAATGAGGCAGGACTGTTATCGTTGCAATTATATTTCGACCGAGGCAAAAGGTAAAATAACAAAGGAGGAAAATCAACGCGGCGAGAGCATATTTTGTGCTTATTAAATTATGCCGCAGTAGCAGCGGAGCCTGAGAGCTTGAGCATTATACAAACAGAAGCAGCAGCCGCCGCCGCCGCCGCCCCGGCTTCATCAGGCATTAAGCTCTGCTCCTGACGCTGAATATAGCCTTTTTTCTCCGGCTATAATATGCGCCGACATTTTTTCGCAATTATGTACGCGACTGGAGTCAAGCAGTTGCGGGTCATTACGAAGCCGGTCATAAATAAAATTCTCCAGCTTTTATGCGGTCAAAGTACCCATTAGTCAATACCATATACCCACGACGAGAGGGACTATTTGGAAAAAAATGAAGAAAACCTAGCAAAATCATATTCTCCAAGCTTTAAAGTTATTATTGCTTCCTCATAGAGGAAGCTTTGTGACGGACCGATTTTCGACTTTCATAACTAATAATCGTAGAGTACTTTTACATATATATTCTTAAACTAGATCGAATTGCTGACACATGTCTGTATGTGTGTGTGTGTGTATGTGTGTGTGTGTGTGTGTGTGTGTGT